>WNWU01012754.1:0-44572 GCA_012654045.1 Ptyas mucosa
TCAGGGAGCTCTACCCCACCCGTCTACTCACTTTCCCCCCTCATACCAGGGGGAAAGTTTTCAAACCGCAAGACAGCTGATAGTCGCTGTTCTTTGCGGTTCTACGGAGCCCTGGGCTGGCGCTTCAAAAAGAAGCGTCTGGCGATGTCGCTGTCCCACTGGAAGTCGACTTCAGTAAGGCATTTGATAAAGTAGACAACCTATTACTTGATAAGATGGGAAACTATGGGTTAGACAGCATCACTAGAGGTGGTATTCAGCCAGTTCACACCGGTTAGCACAAACTGTTGGTGGAAATTTGGCCAAGATCGCTGAACTAGTAGCGATGGCTGGCTGGCCACGCCCCCGAACCGGTCCCCCGGTTGCTTGCCCTGCCCTCCATGTTCATCGCCATGTTCTTCACGCACACGCATCCCATTGCCTTGCAAGTCCAATGGGATGCGCATGCACGAAGAACATGGCAGCGACAGCAGCAGCTTTTTCCACAACCTCTGGTACTTTTTGGCAGCCTGCGGCCAGCCGCCACAGCCACAAAGCAGCTCTCAAAGAGGCTTCTTTGCCAGCTGCTTTCCAGCAGTGGAGGCAGGCTGGGGGCCACCGAAAACTCCGGTCAGCTTGCTTTCTGGACTCTGGACAAGCCGCCGCGGAAGGTAAGCAACCCGAACAAAGAGGCGATTGTGGGGGAGGAAGCGGGGCTAGGGCCGGGGCTGCTAAAGGAGGGGAAGTGGGGTGACTGGAGAAGGGAGGGCAGGGGTAGATAGGTGAAAATTCCAAAAAAATTCCTACATTTTCCTTTGGGCATGGCTAGGTGGGGGGGTCATGTGACTGAGTGGGCGTGGACGTGACATCAAGTTGGCCATGCCCACTCAGTCACATGCTCCCACCTAGCCACACCCACCAAACCGGTAGTGAAAATTTTTGAAACCCACCACTGAGCATCATCACCAGATGGATTCATAACTGGCTGACCAACCACACTCAACATGTAGTCCTTAATGGAATTGCATCTATATGGAGGGAAAGATGCAGTGGGGTACCTCAAGGCTCTGTCTTAGACCCAGTATTCTTCAATATATTCATGAATGATTTAGACCAGCGGTTCTCAACCTGGGGGTCGTGACCCCTTTGGGGGTCGAACGGCCATTTCACAGGGGTCGCCAAAGCCCTCTCTCACCCCTGCCCCCCATGCCTTCACTCACCCTCACCCTCTGCCTCTGTTGGATCGCCGGTCGCTGGTCGCTTACCCCGCCCACTCCCAATCTATTGCTGCCTCCTGAGTCCTAGCTGATGGCTAGAGGGAAAAAAACTGTTTAAATTCTTGCCGCGGGGCTTCAAAGGGCCGCCCTACAGCTGATCAGTGTTAAAAGAAAACAAATGAGTAGACCGGTGCCTGCAAAAATAGAAAACACAGCCCCTTTCAGCTTCAGCATAGGTTAATTACCATAAGTTGATTTGATCAGCCTCCCGACTCTCAGCTGATTTGCTCTCAGCTGTTTTGCGGAGGGCTCTGTTGCTAGCTAGCTGCAAAGAGGTAAATTGCTGGAGCAGATTTTTTTCCCCCAGCTATGCTGAAAAAGCAAAACTGAAAGTAAAGCAGGGTCTTTGCTGCTACGTGACAAAATGAGGCAGAGAGAGATTTCTTTTTCTTTTTCCTCACCAAAAAAGGTAGGTGCAAAACTGCAAACAATGGGAAATTTAGGGCAAAAGAGGAGGTTCAAGATTTTAAAACACAAAAGACAAAAAGCTCTATTTAACTAGGGAATTGTAATAATTGAGATACTATTAATTGTATATTGTGTTGAAAGCAGAAATGGTTAAGTTGTGGTTTGGAGGAATATATGGGGGAAATTATTTGGTTTATTATTATTGGTAAATATAATTAATTGATTTGTAAGAAATTGGATTGCATGGAAATAATTGGAATATTCATGTTCATATTGATTAATATACAGAAAAGATAGTTATATAACTAATTGATTTATATTAAAATGTTGAATTTGTATTAAACAACTGTATTACATAATTACACAATTAACCAATGTGAGGATGGATATAAAAATAGATGACAATGGGAAGGGGTATAATATAGAATAGAAGGGAAAAATTGAATTTGATTAAGATTAGAGATGAGGATGAAGGGTAATATTGGTTTTTTTAAAAAATAGATGAGGAATAAATATGGCAAAAAGGAAATATAGAAATTGTAAATTTAATTGAAATGACTAAACACTGTTTAAATTTGTGAACCGGCCAAATACTCTGTTCAAAGAAAATACATTGTATGTTTGTATGTGTGTTTCTAATTATTGCTATTTATTCATATTTGTTCTCTTTTATTCTTTAAAGTTTAACAATTCATTCTTTATCTTAATATCTTTATATTTGTTTGGGGTTGGTTTTCTTCCCTTTCATCTTTTTTATTGTACAGCAATCTTTCTCCTCAAACCTACCACCTCTCTCTTTTCTTTCCTTCTTTTTAAAATTTTTTTTTTTAAATATCAAATTTATATACCGCCCTTCTCCCGAGGGACTCAGGGGCGGTGTACAGCCAAAATAAAAACATCAAGTACAAACATTAAAATACAATTAAAAGGATATATATCTATTTGGCCCCAATTAAAAGAATGACAAACAGATTAAAAAACATTTAAAAAATTGTTAAACCAGCCCGGCTTGCTGGAAAAAGAAGGTTTTAAGGGCACGGCGGAAGGCACCTAGGTCTTGAATTCTCCTTATCTCTGGGGGCAGCTGATTCCAGAGGGTAGGTGCCCCCACAGAGAAGGCCCTCCCCCTGGGGGTCACCAGCCTACATTGTTTGGCTGATGGCACCCCGAGGAGGCCCTCTCTGTAGGAGCGCACAGGTCGATGGGAGGCTGTCGGTAGCAGCAGGCGGTCTCGAAGATAATTAGGTCCAATGCCATGGAGCGCTTTAAAGATGATAACCAACACCTTGAAGCGCACCCGGAAGACCACTGGGAGCCAGTGCAGCTCACGCAGGAGAGGTGTTGTGTGTGAGCGCCATGCAGCTCCTGTAACTACCCACGCGGCCGCATTCTGGACCAGTTGGAGCCTCCGTGTGCCCTTCAAGGGGAGCCCCATGTAGAGACCGTTACAGTAGTCCAGGCGAGAGGTGACGAGGGCGTGAGTGACTGTGCACAGCTTTTTCTCTCTACTGTAAGTGTGGCATCAGGATTCCGCCTTGGTATATTTGCGGCGCAAGGCAGCCCTCATTTCCTGCTGCTTGGGATTCGGAGCAGTAAACAGCGTCTGGTTTGGGGAGCAGCTGGATTTTGCTCTCCATTGTGGACGCCAGATCGGCCCCCTGCAAGCTCTCGTCTCTCGAGGACCCCGATCAAAGTTTCCCGCACCACTTTAGGGAGCGTTCCTCGAGACAAGAGCTTGCAGGGGGCCGATCTGGCATCCGCAATGGAGAGGAAAAACTGGCTGCTCCCCGGACCAGACGCCATTTACCGCTCTGAGTCCCAAGCGGCAGGAGACAAGGGCTTCCTTGCGCCACTGGCTGGCGCAAATATACCGAGGCGGAATGCTGTTGCTGTGCAAATGAAAGTAGTGCTTCACTCCATCAGCTTCCAGCCATCGCAAACGCCACTTCTTCCCGCTTGTGCCGCCCCCTCCCCCACAGTTGGTGACCACTGCTCCAGAAGATAGGCTCAAGATACAGAAGGATCTTGACAGACTTGAATATTAGGCCCTATCTAACAAAATTAAATTCAATGGTGAGGCAAGTAAGATTCTACATTTTAGCAAGAAAATCCAAATGCACAGGTATAGTATAAGGTCAGTGATGGCTAACCTTTTTGCCATCACGTGCCAAAAGTGGGGGGAGTGCGGGGGGGTTGTCACACGCACGCGTACCCACACCCATAATTCTATGCGGCCCCCCTGCGCATGCACGTGTGACCCTCCCGTACTCCCGCTTTTTGGCACGGAATGGCACGGTGGGCCCAGTAGGCCCGTTTTTCACTCTCCCCAGGCTCCAGAGCCTTTCACTGGAAGTTGGGAAACGGGCCGTTTCCGGCCTCCAGTGGGGTGGGGAAGGCCGTTTTGGCCCTCCCCAGGCTCCTAGAAAGCCTCTGGAGCCTGGGGAGAGCGAAAAACGGGCCTTCCGGTTCCACCGGAAGTCGGGAAACAGGCCGTTTCCGGCCTCCAGAGGGCCTTTAGGGGGGTGGGGAAGGCAGCTCCTCAATAGCAGTAATTGTGAGAGGGATCTTGGAGTCCTAGTGGACAATCACTTAAATGAGTCAGCAGTGTGCGGCAGCTGCCAAAAAAGCCAACAGAGTCCTAGGCTGCCATTATCAGAGTGATAAAATCAAGATCATGTGAAGTGTTCGTACCACTTTATAATGCCTTGGTAAGACCACACTTGGAATATTGCATCCAGTTTGGGTTGCCACGATATAAAAAAGATGCAATGAAAATGAAAAACTAGTTAGCATTTTTCTAATTAATATAACGTGAAATTTTGATTGCCTTGCTTATTCAGGAGAACAGAACAAATCTAACCACTTTAGAATGAGAAAACTCCTCTGCCCCGTGAATCTACCCTTGAGATCCACAAAGAACAGAATTGCACTAAGAAGCTGTCCAATAAACATGGTACACTTCTCTATTGAAACACTAGAATTCTGTGTTTTCTGTTAACTATTAATAATATATTTCCATAACATATATAAAGTATGATTTCTTACTAATCTGGTATATTGTTACATTATCACCCACCTAGTCACAATTTTAATTGTATAAATCAACCACTTTCAATTTTCATAAAGCAAACATGATTTCATGACCAGACCAGGTTATACATAATACGTTTTATGCTCTTAAAATAAGAAAGCGATTGTAGATTAGTAAATGGTGCTAAAAAGATGTTTGTTTGTTTTTACAAAAATAACTTTCTTTTCTGGCTTTAAAACTTCTGGAAATATTACATCTTCTTTGAGGTCTCTATCCAGAGAAGTCATTTTAGAGAGTTGTCATTTTACAGCATGTTATAAAGAAGACAAAAAGGTTAGACAACAGATTTATAGGCACATTAGGAGGCATTCATAAATAAGCAGGAATCTGTTTTTTGGAACAGTTGCATCTTTGAATAAATTTAAATCAATATATCAACAGTGGCACAGCTGGTTTGCAAGTTGGCCATTTTTCAGCATGACCTACATTTCTAAAAAGACAGACTTTAGGAATGTATGAAGACTAAAACAATGGTTAACTTTTTTTAAAAAAAGAAAACAATTTTGTAGTAGCAAGTTTCTTTTTTATTTTTTAATATACTTTAGGAAACAATATACAAAGCTGAGCTTTCCCACCATTTTCAAATGGTGAGACACTCCAATTACACACAGTCAGCATTTTGTGATGGCTAAGAATAGCAGTCAGCACCAGACTTGAACAGTTACCTACAACACAACTATCCTTTGAAATGAAAAGTCATAATAGCAAGACAGGTTAAAAACCAGGAGTTAACATATGACAACTGTTGGGAGGTGTCACTAATCCTTGTTGAATGTCATTAAATAGTTTATACACAATTACATTTTTTAAAACAAAACTTCCATTGAGGACTTATTTTTAATTTAGTACAAAAGTATTCAACAAGAGTAGTTTTGAAGAAGAGTTCCCGAACAGTTCAAATTGTAATATGTTATCAACCAAAGGAAAAGAAAACCAGTGGTTTTTGTGTTTTAAAACATGTTTATTACAACAGATACAATTCCCATCTGACTAGCTTTTTCCTTCTTTTCCCTCCCACAACCATGTTGACATTGGGCTATTTCCTTATAAAGCTGAAAAAGGGAAGTACTTTCAAACACATGTGCCCAGTAATAGTATCAGTCCATTTTTTCAGGGTGCAAATGGAAATACATTTCAATAATTTATACAAACAAGTAGGTTATGCTTAATCACTGCAATTTTAAGCTATTGTACACAGGAATGAAAAGTTTATAGAAAAATGCCATAGCAACAGTGCCTTATGAAAGGAAGAAATTAAAAGAATAAAAAAACTGATAAAATCAGAATCAGGAATTCAAAAGGAAAATGAACACAGAAAATGAAAAACACTGCTCTGTAAAACAAATGGAAAAGCACTATTCCTGATCAGGCGCAAGTGTGGAAACAGTTATTTCGTGATATTTTGTATATTACCCTAACTGTTTCAAACTTTGAGACACAGATCATTTGGTGTTTGTATTAAATTTCAGGAAATGAAAGATTTCTGTATGATAAATTAACTAAAAAAAGATAACTAATTTTACAAACAGTTTTACATGTAAAAGGCTAGGTATTTAGCCATCTTAGCATTGATTACTTTTGGATGTCTAAGCTCTGATACACATGGCTTCCCGTGGCTTCACTCTACAAAACATATTTACAACATGAAGAATACATCTACAAGAAATCTACATTTCAAGAGTTTTACAAATCATCCTTGTATTTTTCCCCTGACTGACTTCCTTCCTTTCTCCTTTCCCATGTTATTTTGTATTGCCCAACTCAATGGTCCAAAGTCTACTCAAATGCAGCTCAAAAAAGTTAAGACTGGGCAACATGTTTTACAGACTTGTATTCACAACCCATGTGTTTCACACCATGAAGGAGTTCTGATTCTTTAGTTTTTCAAGTTCTTTAATTTGTTGTCTCAAAAAGAGTATCCTATAAAAAGAAAATAATACAATTAGCACCTGAGATACGAAATTGACTCTTCAGTAACAGTTATACTGTGATAAATACAACTAGTTTATATGCTTTCTTAATTTAAAAAAGGATAAAATTATTGGGCCTGGAAATGGTTGACCTACCTTAATGGTACACATAAAGGACTAAATTATTATTCAAGATCAGGAGCACACAAGGGTACCTTCAGTAGTTCAATGACTGTGGAGGGAGGTATCATGCCTGTTTCAGTCAGCATCATCCTGGTGTTAAATTCTAACAGTTCCTAGACTATGCACTAGGGCAGTGTTGGCTAACCTTTTTGCCATCATGTGCCAAAAGCGGGGGGAGCATGGTGGGGTCACACGCACGCGTGCCCACATCCATAATTATATGCACCCCACCCCCCTGTGCTCCCCCCGCTTTTGGCATGTGATGGCACGGTTTTTGCTCTCCCCAGGCTCCAGAGCCTTTCTAGGAGCCTGGGGAGGGCAAAAACGGCCTTCCCTACACCCCCCAGAGGCCCTCCGGAGGCCGGAAACAGTGTATTTCCTGAGTTCTGGTGGGCCCAGAAGGCCCAAAAATCAGCTGGCTGGTGCACGCATGCGTGCCGGAGCTGAGCTCGCGTGCCCACCGATATGGCTCCACGTGCCACCTGTGGCACCCGTGCCATAGGTTCGCCATCACGGCACTAGGGAATGCATCTCAGTTGCTCTTACATTTATATAAAAGTTGTACAAGCAAACATAACTGAAAATTTAGCAAATCAGGAAAATGCACCCAAAATAAATAATTACCTTTGCTCACGCAAAGTTGCTTGAATTTCACACACTCGAACTAAAGATCTTAAGTTTTTTAATTCAGTACAAATTTCAGACATATGGACACTTCCTGTATTATGAGCTTCTTCACGCAATCTGGATGCCTAAAGAATTAAAAGCAACTATTCAAAAATTTATTTCATTTACTAGATAACTTAGTAGATGTAGACACCTATAAAAGAATACAGCATTAGTGAAAAGATGTCTATATGACTAACAACATGAACTGCAGTGTGGGAAAATAAAGAGCACTGTTTCCTGTCATCCATAAAATAACAATTTTCAACTTTACTGTATGACAGCAACTTAGATTTCAGCCTACTTTTTCACTAAGTTTTACATATCACTGAAAAAGTTTGGCTTTTTTCCAGACAAAACATTTAACTTTCAGTCATAACAAAACTATAGTGGGTTATCATTGGTCATAACAATGGAAAGCTGTTTCAATATTTTGATTCATTATTGGTAATTATACTTACAAACAATCCTCAGAGACTAATCATGAGAACCATTACTTAAAAATATTTCACATTCTGAATTTCTCACAAGAAAAATGTGAAAATGTCATAACTTTAACAATTATAAGAACAGCATACAAAGCCCTCGGTTGGGAATTATTGAAATACTGCAAGGGGAATACCAGCAGCAACTCATTCTGTTTTGCCCATGTAGGAATCCCCCTCCCTGCAGAGTCTGGCCTCTGCTTTAGAAAAGCTGCTTGTCCAGAAAGAGCCCTTTAAATCCAGATTCCCTACTGAGTGAAGGGAAGCAGCCTGGCTCCTCGCACCAAGAGCAGGAAGAAACACTGCTCTCTTTCAATTTGGCCAATGGGGCTTTGGGAAGATGCAACAAGAGAAACCGTTAAAACTTGGGGTGCCGTTTCCCCCCTTCATCCTGACAACAAAGGGCGCAAAGCCTAAAGTGCACAGCTTCCCTATATCTACAGCTTTAGAAATGCCAAAGCGAAGAAGGCTTGCTTCCCTCCCCAAGCTTTACCAGCGTATGCTAATGCCTTGGGAAGGAAGGCTCAGGCTTCTCCAGCATCTCAGAAAAAAACCAGCTGCTTCTGGAACTCTGCCACATGACCCAGCAATGGAGCACATTTCTCCTTCTGTACCCCAACCTCTTTAGCCCTGGGGATCTTGGAAAGGTAAGTGAGCAATCGGTGATGGGTGGGGAGGAGACCCAAGTGGTGGGAAGCAGAGCATGGGGTATCTCAGGGTGGGGGGGTAGGCTTCCTGGAGGCTGGAGACAGAGGCAACCCACCCAAGGCACCCCATATTCTATCTAACAACCCACTCATTTGTTTAATGAATGCATAGGAGTGAGCAGGGATAGAGGCTTGTTCACTTAACAAGATTCACTTAAAATCATCTTGATTTACGAACATAATTGGCATGCTCCATTACACTCGTAACTCAAGGATTACATGGAACCTACTATAGCGTGATGCAATTCTGACCCGACTGGGGTAGGTTCTGGGAGTATTAAAACATGATTAACATACTAACAGAAATCGATCATTAATAATTTTCCTACCACCCAAGATGTTCTTCAGTATTAAGGAATAAATAAAATATAAGATATAAGATTGCTGCAATTGCTGTTTTATTACATTTACTTGGTTGACATGAAGTAATGTTAAATTCTCAAACTCTGGACTCAACAGGCAAAGTCAAGCCAAGGCACTGTGGGGAAGACTGCAAACACAGACTGATAAGTTAGCATTATATAACTGAAATGAACCCAGCTGGGTAACTTTGGGCCAGGCATTCTATCTTAGCCCAAACCATCTCATTGGGTTGTTGTTGTGGGGAAAATAGGAGGAAAGAACTCCAGTTGCACAAAATATAAGATAAAAATAAAAATAAAATATGCACAAAGATCAAATATGTGGTATTTATAGTTGGAAATCAAGAATGGGTATATAAACAAAAATCTAACAAATATCACAATTTCTACTATACAAATCCCTAGGACTAATGACAGGACAACTACATATTGCAAAGAAAGGTTTAATAAATAAGTAAAATAAAGCCAGGGTTTTGGACTCATCCCCAAGATGGCTGCTGAATGGTAAGGGGTTTTTTTTCTCTCTTTCTGACAATCTACTGTTTTTGCTGCCAAAAGCTGGCTCTCTCACAGTGCTGCTCCCTGGATGTAAATTGGAGCACTTAGGAATGACCCAAGATGACTTTTGGGCAACCATGGACCCACCTGGGGAGTCTTGAAGATTCTAGTTCCCGGTGGGAGTGGTCAGTATGCTGGGTTTTAACTTCACTTTTTGAATCTTCTTTTTTACTCTGCTTTTTATCTTTAAAAGTTGACTGGTCGGTTGAATGCTTATTTATTTTAACCCTCTGCTGGATTCTAGCTGCTTTTTTTTTCTTTTTCCCCTTTGATTTATGTTGTTGTTTTGAATAACTTTTCCCTTTCCATAAGGAAACTGTGTTCTTTCATCTGATTTACATTAATATTGGACTGTCACCACATGGTTTTTGTATTTTATTAATTTGCAAAATACAGTGCATTCAGAAAGTATTCAGAACCCCTTCACTTTTGTCAATTTTGTTATGCTGCAGCCTGATTCTACAGTTGTTGAAATTCTTTTTTTTCTCATTTAATCTATACTCAGTACCCTATAATGACAAAGTGAAAACAGAACTTTAGAAATGTCTGTAAATGTATTAAAAAGAAAAACCTGAAATATCAACATTGGCGTAAGTATTCAGAACCTTTGCAACAACACTTGAAATTTAGCTCAGGTGCCTCCCATTTCTCTTGACAGTTGCTGACATGTTTCTACACCTTGATTGGAGTCCACCTGTGGTAAATTAAATTGATTGGACATGATTTGGAAAGGCACACACCTCTCTATAGAAGGCCTCACAGCTGATAATGCATACTGTAGCAGAGGAAAAGCCATGAGGTCAAAGGAACTGCCTGCAGAGCTCAGAGACAGCATTACTGCAAGGCACAGACCTGGGGAAGACTACAATAAAATTTCTGCTGCACTGAAGGTTCCTAAGAGCACAATGACCTCCATAATTCTCAAATGGAAGAGGTTTGGCACAACCAGGATTCTTCCAAGAGCTGGTCGCCCATTCAAACTGAGCAATCAGGGGAGAAGGGCCTTAGTAAGAGAGATGACCAAGAACCTGATGGTCACTCTGACTGAGCTCCAGAGAGGGACAGAGTTCTAGGACAACCATCACTGCAGTCCTGCACCAATCTGGGCTTTATGGCAGAGTGGCTAGACGGAAGCCTCTCCTCAGTGCAAAACACATGAAAGCCCGCTTGGAGTTTGCAAAAAAAAAAAAAAGCACCTGAAGGACTCTCAGACTGTGAGGAACAAGATTCTCTGGTCTGATGAAACCAAGATTGAACTGTTTGGCCTCAATTCTGAATGTTATGTCTGGAGGAAACCAGGCACCACTCATCACCTGCCCAATATCATCCCAACAGTGAAGCATGGTGGTGGCAGCATCATGCTGTGGGGGTGTTTTTCAGCAGCAGGGACTGGGAGACTGGTCAGGGTTGAGGGAAAGCTGAATGGAGCAAAGTACAGGGATATCCTCAATGAAAACCTGCTCCACAGTGCTCAGGACCTCAGACTGGGCTGAAAGTTCACTTTCCAACATTCCAATGATCCTAAGCACACAGCCATGACAACACAGGAGTGGCTTGGGGACAACTCTGTGAATGTCCTAGAGTGGTCCAGCCAGAGCCCTGACTTGAACCCTATTGAATATCTCTGGAGGGACCTGAAAATGGCTGTTCACTGACGGTCGCCATCCAACCTGACTGAGCTTGAGAGGATTTGCAAGGAAGAATGGCAGAAAATCCCCCAATCCAGGTGTGCAAAGCTTGTTGCATGATATCCAAAAAGACTCGAGGCTGTAATTGCTGCCAAAGGTGCTTCAACAAAGTACTGAGTGAAGAGTTTGAATACCATATCAGCCAATGTGATATTTCAGTTTTCTTTTTAATAAATTTACAGAAATTTCTAAAATTCTGTTTTCACTTTGTCATTATAGGGTACTGAGTGTAGATTATTAAGGGGAAAAGAATTTCAACAACTGTATAATCAGGCTGCAGCAGAACAAAATTGACAAAAGTGAAAGGGGTCTGAATACTTTCTGAATGCACTGTATTTAGAGCTTTTTTTAAAAAAATATTTTAATCTTGGATCAAAATATCCAGAAAATATCTTCCCTGTTTTATTTATTTATTTCCTGGCTAAGTTACACAGAGCAACAATGTATCAAATTACAGTCGAGCAAGGGTGGGTAACATCTGCAAAAAGACCATTTGGTAACATACAATTTTAGTTGAAAGCTTTTTTAAGAAGTTTGATGAAATGATAATGGCTGTGGAAAATATTCAGATGCATGGAGCTGGATGAATTAGAGTCACAAAAGGAATGTGATTTGAAGGTTGCAATCCCATTGGAAAAAGCTATGGACTGTACAGATTTACAACTATCTGCGTTGATTGCATATGCCTCTCTAAAGTTCAAGCCTGTGTTCTTTTATAACAGCAGAAGCCTGATTGAATGGAGAAGTGATAAATTGGTTTTCCTCAGGAGAACTGAAGGAGATTGGGGAATGGATTTATCGCACTTTAATCAGAAGCCATTTTCATCTGGACTTTGTGGGAAGATAGACTGATTGTGGAGACTGAATTTATATTTATATTTTTAAGTTTTAAATTATATTTAACCAGACAATAATTGATAAGTAATGGTATTAAGGATTTCCCGTTTGACGTCACGGCAAGATCAGACGCGAGGAGCGGGTCTCTGCGAACTTGCGCTGAATCCTCCTTGTTGGAGGGCCCCCCAAGGGGCTAAAGTCACCCTGTAGGGGTGACGAAGAAAGGAGGGGCACCCTGCAGGTCGCAGAGAGTGGCAGCTCTCCACCTGGACCCAGGGATTCCTTCCCATCCAACGACGAAGAGGAGAGGCAGCCATTATGGCTGCTGTGAAGCTGGGGCAGCAGAAGAAACAAAGAATGCACTGGAGCGGTGCAGATGAACAGTGATTGGAACTGGGTGAGGCGATTCTTTTTTTACCTAGAACCTAACCCCAAAGAAAATAAACCCTGGAAAAGAGACTCTTTGAAATGCTTGTCAAAGCGGCAAATAATTACAGAGAGAAAAATTATAGACCCGAAAGAAAAGGAACTACCGGTAAAGGGAGAGCGCAAAATCTTTAAAATATAGAAATATTGAATATTTAAACTATTGGCAATATTTTGGTAAGGCATTTTAAAATGCTGGAATTATTTGTCTGAATATTGACTATTTGCAAAAAAATGAAATAAATAATTGTCAGACTTTGTGCAACGTTGAAATTTCAGCTGAAGGCACCATGTACTGGTGAATGAAACTCCTACAACCTTGGGAAGTACTGATAAGACAAAGGGGAAAAAAAGTGGAAATAACACCTGGAGAACTGCTGTGGTATCTACTGTTCTATATCTGTCTACTTCATGGTTATTGGAGGTTTAACTGTGAGATTATGGAAGACATGTAAAGAAAGTGACTTTTAAATGCCAGGATCTATGACTGAACTTACAGAGTGGACTGAAGGAGACATTTGGAAATCTTCCTGGATTACCTAAATGGAACTAATTGATTAACTGTGGGACACAAAGAACTATAACTATTGCATTCCCCTGAGGAGCAATACTAGGATTGAGCAAACGGTTTCTAAGATGGCTTTCTGAGGTCATAGACAACTGAGACTTTGGGGCGGTGACAGACTACTTAACTTGGGTTAAGTAGGAAAGATGTAGAGAGACAAAGACCCAAGGGAGGAGCTTGGGAGGCAAGTCAAAAAACGAATAAGAATTGAAATACTAAAGTGGGCAAGAGATGATGGTTAGAAAGGGAATGCTGTTTAATATAAGATTGGCTTTATTGAGAGCTAGAATAGAGGTAGAAACAAGATCAAGGGGGATTATTATTATTATACATATTTTATATAATATACTAAAAGAAATAGCTAGATGTAAAGATTAGATGTTGAAAGATGGTATCACTATGTACATTTAAATAATATTGTGATTGTTATTAGAATGGCGCAAAAAAACACTGAACTACTAAACAATGAAGGAACACACTCTCATACAAATATGTATAACACCACAATTACAGTATGATTAATGTAACAAATATTACTATTATTTGTATTTAAATGATACCCAGATGCCTCACTGTTCATATAATATTATATGATATTATATAATGATATTTTAAAAAAATTGTATTAATAAACAAACATTGATATTTGATCCAGGACGAATTACTCTTAACTCTTGGGACGATTTGGCATAAATAAGAAGCTGTACTACGAGTTGGTTACAACAAGTTTGTTAATAGAGAGTTTTGAAACTTTAACCTTGCCTTATTAGTAGTCTTCCTGTTAACTATTTTATCATTAATATAGTATATAGATGACAGGTCTGCTCGGCAGCCACTTTCCTTGCACAGGATGGGACAACAACAAATTTAAAAAGGGAGAATGTAACAGATTTCCTTTCCAGACAATGTTTGCTTCCAGCTCAAAACTGTAAATTCAATCTATGAACTTTTATCAACTGTCATAAATAAGGTTGACTGCTTGAAAGAGTCTTTTGCAAAGTTTATTAAGAGTCACCCAAATATTGCAGAAGGACTCAGGAGGACACTTACTGATAGACATGGGGTGGCTAATTCAGAAACTGAAAGTAGAGCAGGCCCTTCTCTCCCTCCCAAAAATGTGAGAGGAAAGAATATTTATAAAGAAAATAACAGTCAGATAAAAAAGGTCCAAGAGGTGACCAATATAACTTCTGTTTGCAGACCAACCAGGTTACCGTGCAAATTTGTGACAACAGAATGAATAGAGGGTGTTGGAGTGATAGAAAAGTTGTTAGGCTGTCTCTGAGCCAGCTGTTCCGCTGCGAATAAACTGATAGATTTACTACATGCAGAATGGTTGCCAGTGAGAAGGCAATGTATGCGAATTTTGTTATCTTTCAAGCAGTCCACAATTCCCTCTATGCTTTTTAGAATGAAGCCCTTCTTGAGCATCTTTTCAATATTCCCAGTACATGACACACACTGAGTAACGTGATATATGCAGTACAATGCAGTGAGCCATGTGCAGATCTGTACATTGGGGAAACAAACAACCACTTCATAAATACATGACACAACATAGGAGAACAAACCCATCAGGACTAGATTCAGCAGTCCATCTGCATTTAAAAGACAAAGGCTACTCTTTTGAAGACAGCAAAGTCCACATTTTGGACAGAGGGGACTGCTGGTTTGAAAGAGGGGTCAAAGAGGCCATCTATGTCAAAATTGAACAGCCCTCTCACAACAGAGTGGGACCGGGGGAGGGGTACATCATCATCTATCTCCAGTTTACAACACAGTCCTTTCAACAGTTCCAAGAAGGCTCCACACCCATTTGCACCACTCAGGTGACCTTGATGACAGAGATAAACCTCTAGGTGGCGTTAACAACTTGCTAAAAGAAAGCAAATGACCAGCTGTCTGCAAGGAGTATAAATCCTTCCATTCCCCACCATCCAGTCAGAGCTGAAGAAGTTTCTTGGATGAGATGTGAAAGAAAAACCAGAAAGTCCAGTGGCCTCTTAAAAAAGCATCTTTGGGACAACCACCATGACCTGGATCACTGAGAATCTCCATAGACATTCTTTTACGAGAAGGGGTGTGGCCAAAGCAGTGGCACGACGGACTCTTTAGGAGCTCCTAAAGCAGGGGTCCTCAAACGTTTTAAACGGGGGCCAATTTACAGTCCCTCAGACTGTTGGGGGGCCGGACCGGCTGGGTGGATGTGGCTAGGTGGGCATGTGACTGGGTGGGCATGGCCAATTTAGCAGTCCATTTTGCCAATTTAGCAGTCCATTAAACAATACACACACATGAAACTTTCATTTGTTTTGCTCCTGGGAGTGTTTTATTTGCTTTTGTTTGCATGTTGCTCTTTTGGTTGGCTTTTCTTTTTACTAGATCATTTTTTAAGTTGTTTAGTGGTCCACTTCAGAATACTCAATTTTGCAGCAATTCTTCTCAGCCCCAAGGAGCTTACAATCAACAAGCCTCTCTCTCATCTCTATATCTACCTATCTAGCTGTCTCTCTCTCTCCTGGGGCATCTTCTGCAGGATCCCCTTCAATCCTGGCAGTGCACTGGGATACCTCATTGAATTCAATTCCATTCCATTCCTTTCCATTTCCATTCCATCCCATCCCCATTCCCACTTCATCCTATTGCTATTGCTATTGCTATTGCTATTGCTATTGCTATTGCTATTGCTATTCCATCCCATCCCATCCCATTCCTATTCCCATTCCCATTCCCATTCCATTCTCTCCTATTTCTATTCCATTGCATGCCCTTCCTGCCTCCCTCTCCAGGGGCAGGCTGCCTCACCGGCCACTGCCAGGACTGATATCTATGTGTGGTAGCTAAATTCCACAAAGGAAATACAGTAGATTTAAGCGGGGGGAGATCCGGTCTGTCAAAAACAAAAAAATCCACCTGCGGAAGGAGCCGCCATGGGCAGTGGGGCTGGGCTCACCTCTGGTTGTCCCTGTGCAAGTAATGCCCCTTCGCTGACAGCGCATGATGCTTCATGGTGGCAGCTTTGCTCAAACTAGGGGGCGGGGGGGAAGGTTCAGCTGTCACAAACATCTCCTGACTGTTTCTTCACGGATCAAGG
The DNA here is from genome assembly GCA_012654045.1 of Ptyas mucosa. Lineage (NCBI taxonomy): Eukaryota > Metazoa > Chordata > Lepidosauria > Squamata > Colubridae > Ptyas > Ptyas mucosa. The sequence continues at coordinate 16,237 of WNWU01012754.1, forward strand.
GGGGAATCTTTGCTTGTTCGGAAGGTGAATTTTCTCTGGCAATGGCAAGGCAATTTGAGTTTGGGAGAGATTTGGGGCTTGGAATGAGAATCAATCAGGAATCAGGTGAACCTCCCTCCTTTCTGTGGATCTGCGCAACATGGGATTCTTTGAACACCCCCCACCCTGCCCCCATTTAACTAACTCCACATCTCCGATCTGGATAATTCTGGAATGAAGGATGAGTTTATGAGTGAAAGTACATTTTATCTAATGGAGGGGAGGGGGATGTGCGTGTCCCAACTTCTTCCATCCTCCTTGGAATCTGCCCTCCAGGACCTCCTGAAGCCTCAGCCTAGCATCCTCCCAAGTCCCGCTCTTTATCACCGGGGGGTGGGAGGGGACTATGCAAAAGACTGTTCGCCTTAATACGGGGGGGGGGGATATTTGAATTTGCGTCCACTGGTAGCACTACCCCGATGGCTCCTATAGTCATAATGAGAGATTTGAGGGGGCAGCAGGGCAGAACAGCCCCTCAAAAAAAGAGCAAAGAAATTCAGCTGTTACAAGTGGATTATTGTGCATTTGAACATTCTGACGGAATACTTCTTGTTATATCCCCCCTCCCCCCCCGGTTTGGCTTCAGCCCTAATTCTTTCATAGCCCTGAGAATTGGAGTCCATCAGTCGTAAAGGTGCAGGGAGCCCCCGTTTCTACCTGTCCCACGTGGGAGATCAGGAAGCGCAAAAAACCTGGAAGCCCCAAAAGAGAACGGCGTCTGCGCGCTGACATTTTCTCTGCACGGGGCAGCCTTTTTTCTTCTACTTTTGCTCCAGGTTCATCACCCTCTGGGCAGCCCTATCAGGGGAACTGCCAGCCCTTCCACCGGAGCTGTGAAGCAGTGCGAGGAGAGAAGCGGAAATGGGGGTGGGGGTGTTCAAAGAATCCCACGTTGCGCAGATCCACAGAAAGGAGGGAGGTTCACCTGATTCCTGATTGATTCTCATTCCAAGCCCCAAATCTCTCCCAAACTCAAATTGCCTTACCATTGCCAGAGAAAATTGACCTTCCGAGCAAGCAAAGATCCCCCCCTTGATCCGTGAAGAAACAGTCAGGAGACGGTTGTGACAGCTGAAACACCCCCCCCCCCCGCTTGAGCAAAGCTGCCTCCACAAAGCATCATGCCGTGTAATTACACAGCAGGCGCAGGCTCTTCTGTTGGGACCCTTCGGTCGCCCCCCCGAGGAGCAACGGTGGACCGAAGTCCCAGGCAAATTTTTTTTGCCAGCCGAGGAAAGAGTTCTTTCCTCGGCTGGCAAAAGGCGCAGCCCGTTTTTGGCTTCCCCCGCGCCCTCCAGAAGCACTCTGACAGCCAAAAACAGGGCACATGGACACTCTCCGGGGTCTCTGCCCACCCATTTTTTGGCCTCCCCTGCCCCCCAGAAGCACTCTGCCGGCTCTCGCAAACCTAAGCCCTTCCCCTGGCCGAAGGGTGGGGGTCGGCAGGTGGGTGTGGCGATGTGGGCAGGGCAACCTCGTGGTCCCGCACGGGCCGAATTAATGGCCTTGGCGGGCCAGATCTGTCCCGCGGGCCATAGTTTGAGGATGCCTGTCCTAAAGAGTAGTCGATATCCCTGATGTCCGAGGGTCCTTTGTGATCTAAGTTGTCCTGTAGAGACAACCAACAAGAGAAGCACATACTGGTTGATCCAGGGGGGCTGCAAACCCCCTAGGAAGACTAGAAGCAGCTCCTCAAATTGGACATGGTGGGAAAGTGACCAGGAAGTTGCTAAAAAGCTGTGGAGGCCATACCAGAAGAGAAAGTAAAGAAACAGCCTGTGACATCGAGGTGAGACTGACTTGATTTTATCACTTGAAAGTTTCTCTTAAACTAACTGGATGGTCTGGAATGAACTGGAATGGTGGAGAAGAGAGGCTGAGAACGAGGAGTGGGTGCGGGTGTGCGCTCGCAACCACATCTGGAAACTGGGGCGGCAAGGAAAGCATGACTGAGAGCCCATTAATTTTTTCTACTAAACTTTTACTGAAAAAAAAAGACTTGGAGACTTTAAAAACAATTGGATACTTGGACATTTGGATATTAAAGCTTTGAGTGACTGAACGGATTACCTATTATTTTTTCTTTTTTGAATGGACTGTTACAATGTTGATTGCTTAAAGCGAAAGTATCGGGAGCGTTGTTTAAGACGGAAAGTTAACTTGCAGTGCCATCTAGTGGCAGAAGAAAATAATAAAGAGGACACATATTTTAAAGAAAGTTTAACAGATACCTGACCTTGACATTTTAACTAAGAAGATAATAGAACAGCTATGGAAAGCTGTGAGATTAGATTTTAAACCTGTTTTGGAACTTCTTTTTTTTACATTTTATTTCACCTTTTTTGTGGGGGGGTTATTTAGCTCTGCTTTGAGAACAACAAAAAAGTCTTTAAGTTTGTCTTTTTACCCTTTACTTTTGTCTCTTTTTTTGTTGGAGATTTTTTTATGGAATTAAATAATTGGTTTCCTCTTTTTAAATATTACCTTTTTGTGGATTGAGAATTGAAGAGTCAGAAGAAACTTTTGTCTTTTTTAATTTTCACTTTTCTTTTTCCTTTTTTTTCTGTATGGACACTTGTTTTTGACTTTGATTTTAAAATTTTACTTTTTTATTCCTTTTCCTTTTAAAACAGTTGGATTACAATCTTTTGTTAAATTTTTTCTTTCTCCTTCTCTTCAGGCTTGTTTTCTTTTTCTTTTTTCTTCTTTTTTCCTTATATTTTTTGAAGGGAAGGGATGCTTTGAGAATTTTTACTTTTTTCTATTTTTTTTTTAATTTTTTTGCCTACTAATTCAAATATTGAATTAGACATTTGGATTATAATTAAACCATATGTGGATTACCAATTATTTACATTAAGCCTTTGGAGAAGTGGAAATGAAGAAATATACACAGCCAGCACCAAGTCCCTCAGCGGCAGAAATGCAGAAAACCTCCGAGATGATGGAGTTGTGCAAATTCATGCAATCACTCCATGATGATATTAAACAGGAACTGCAAGAAATGAAAGAAATAATGGGGAAGAACAAAGAGAGAATTAAGAAAGTAGAAGAAAAAGTGGAAATGACAGAGAAAAAAGTTGAAAATCTGGCTTCCGTAGACAAAATCCACGAAAGGACAATTATTTTGTTGGAGATAGAACACTCTGAATTTTACTTAAGATTCCAAAATATAGAAGAAAAAGGAGAAAATCTACCAGAAATAATTGCAGAGATTTTGGCTGAAGCCTTGGAACAACCCTGTTGTGGCCTGCCAGCGGCCTGCGCAGATTGTTGCTGATCCTGATGACGAGGAAGCTGGTGTGGTGCTGCGCCAGCAGCCTGTGCTGCTGTTTTGGGCCTGGCTTGGCTTCGGACTCAAGATCCACACATCCTTTGGTCCCAGAATTTCATGTCGTACCTGAGCCTGCAATATTTGGATCATATTCGCCAAGTTTGCGCAGGCCAGGTGCAGGGTCCACCTGCGGTATCTTTGCCGGCCGACCTCTCGGACTTCACAGACGTTTTTAGCGAGAAAGAAGCGGACCAATTGCCCCCACACTGGCCATACGATTGTCCCATTGACTTAATCCCAGATGCACCGCTCCCTGTAGGGAGGTTGTATTCTATGTCGGACCCTGAATTGGTGGCATTAAGGGAATTTGTGGGCAAAAACCTGGCCCGGGGTTTTATCTGGCCCTCGTCATCGCCCTTGTCCGCTCCGGTCCTCTTTGTCAAGAAGAAAACCGGAGACTTGCGTCTGTACTGCGATTACCGTAAGCTGAATGCCATTATGGTGCGTAACCGGTATCCTTTACCCTTGATTCCTGAACTCTTAGAGAGACTTCGGGTGGCTACTGTGTTTACCAAGTTGGACCTGCGTGGCGCTTACAATCTGGTTCGAGTACGAGAAGGGGATGAGTGGAAGACAGCGTTCGGCACCAGGTATGGCCATTTTGAATATACGGTCATGCCGTTTGGATTAACCAACGCTCCCGCTGTCTTCCAGCATTTTATGAACAATATTTTCAAGAATCTTTTGGAGCAGTTTGTTGTGGTTTATCTCGATGACATCTTGATTTACTCCACATCCCGGAAAAGTCATCTCCAACATCTCCATCTGGTCTTGCAACGGCTTCGAGAACACCAGTTATATGCCAAGCTGGAGAAGTGCCAATTGTATCAGACGACCATCGACTTCTTGGGCCATCGCATTTCTCCCAAGGGCATCGTGATGGATCGGAGCAAGGTTGAGGCATTGAGAAGTTGGCAACCTCCCCGTCGGGTGAAAGTTGTTCAGCGACTCCTTGGGTTCACCAATTATTACCGGGCATTCATCCCTGTCTTCACCACTTTGACCGCGCCCCTCACTTGACTCCTGCAGAAGAAAGTCCCGTTCCTGTGGGGCACCCCCGAGCAACAGGCGTTCCTGGCCTTAAAGCAGGCCTTCATGACAGAGCCGATCGTTAAGCATCCTGACCCTCAGCGTCCATTTGTGGTGGAAACGGACGTATCGGATATCGCGGTTGGAGCGGTGTTACTCCAGGCTCACGTGGATGGCGGTACTCTTTTCCCTTGCGCATACTATTCCCGGAAATTGAATCCTTCCGAGCGCAATTATACCATCTGGGAAAAAGATCTATTGGCCATTAAGACCGCGTTTGAGACCTGGAGACATCACCTCGAGGGGGCCCGACATCAAGTGAAAGTCCGGATGGACTACAAGAATCGGGAGGTTCTGCAGACCGCGCGGAAATGCAATCAACAACAGACCCGGTGGTCCTTCTTTTTTAACAGTTTTAATTTCAAACTGACATACACTCCCGAGTGGGCGCAATCAACAAGCAGATGCGCTCTTGAGGAAACCCGAATATGCCCAAGTCAAGGACCCGCTTCCGCCTCGGACAATTCTTCCCGTTGAGTTGTTTGCTGCCATCCAGGAACCTGTCGACCTACGAGGTCAGATCCGGGAGGCACAGCGGCAGGACACCTAGGTCAGCCTTCAGAAGCAGGAAATAGGGCCCGACTCTCCCTGGACATTTACCGACGATCTCTTGAGGTACCAGGAGAGACTTTATGTACCATCGGGGCCGCTTAGGGGTTTTATTTTGTCCCAGTGCCATGACAACCCTGCGGCGGGACATTTCGGTTTGTTTAAAACCCTGAATCTTGTGTCGTGGACCTTCTGGTGGCCTCGTGTCTGTCATGATGTCCAGACCTATGTGACGTCTTGGGTCCGTTGTCGACAGGCCAAGTCGGCCACGGGCGCTTCCCCAGGACTACTTCAGCCCTTGCCAACACCAGAGAGGCCTTGGGGTGTCATCTCGATGGACTTTCTAACGGACTTGCCGTCTTCGGGTTTCACGACTGTGTTCGTGGTGGACATGTTGACAAAGGTGGCGCATTTAATACCCTGTCGAGGATTGCAGACAGCTCACACCACCGCCCGCATGTTCATCCAACATGTCTTTCGGCTTCATGGCCTACCAGATAGGGTCGTGTCGGACAGAGGTATCCAGTTCACTGCCCAGTTTTGGAAAGGGGTGATGGCGGTCTTGGATGTCAAGATCTGCTTATCAACGGCTCATCATCCCGAAACTGATGGCGGGACTGAAAAGGTCATTGGAATATTGGAGCAATACCTGCGCTGCTTTGTCAATCAACAACAGGACAATTGGACAGAATACTTAGCAGTCGTGGAGTTTGCCTTTAATAATTCCCAGCACACCTCCACTCAAACCACCCCTTTCTTAGCCAATCTGGGCTATCACCCATGTTTCTTCCCGCTCACGCCCCTTGACTCCCCAGTTCCAGCAGTGGATGAATTCTTGACCGAGCTACAGGCCGTTCATCAACTAGTGAAGCGTTATCTCAACAAGGCCAAGGACAATTATAAAAGGGTCGCAGACCGCTCTCGGCAGGCAACACCACCGTTGGCTGTTGGAGATTGTGTGTGGCTGTCAACGAAGCATCTCCCCTCAGACCGGCCAGTGAGAAAACTGGACCATCGGTTCATTGGACCTTTCCCTGTAGAGGCGGTCATCAATCCAGTGGCCTACCGCCTGACCCTGCCTCGGTCTTTGAGAATACACCCTGTGTTTCACCGATCCCTCCTGGTTCCCGAACGGCCTACCTGTCCGCTCCGTCAACTTGACCGTCCTCAGCCAGCGCCCTGTGACAGAGATGGATCGCTCGAGTACGAGATCGTGAGCATTCGAGACTCCCGGTGGTTGAAGGGTCGGTTCCAATACCGCATCGAGTGAAGAGGATGAAGAGGAGCCTCTTCTCAATGCATGGGCACGCAGAGCTGCCAAAAGGCAGGAGTGGTTCCTCAGGAGGAGGTCTCCTCGAGAGTAAGGCTTGGGGCTAATTGGCCACTCCCTTAGCCTATTTAAGAAAGTACACAGCTGGTAACAAGCTGCAGGAAACAACTTTAGTTCGCTAACCATCGCATTGGGATGTCTGCAAACCTTGTTTCTGGGCTTTCTGCCAACTCCAGTAAGACTCTGAATATCTTATCTATGGAATTCTGGCAGGCTGTTAAGAACGCTTTATTAACAGCCGGCATTTGCTAACTACGTTTTTGAGTAAACTAAGTTTGGTTCAGAGTTTGTGTGTGGTGTGTTCTTTGGGATCCGTAGCTGGGGCAGAATAAACCCAAAGAAAATATTTTTAATGAGATTGATGAAACCTTTAGAATCTATGCTAGATATGCAGTAAGGAATAAACTACCAAGGGAAGTACATGTAAGATTTACAAAGAGAGCGATGAAATCAGAAATACTTCAAGCAGTAAGGACCACAGCATTGAAACACAAGGATAAAGAACTTGTGGTTCTATGACAAATACCTGGAAGAGTTAGAGATTTGAGGAGAGAATACCAATTCTTAACAAGATTTTTAATATCTAAAGGAGTGAGTTTTAGATGGTTAATACCTGAAGGGATTATGGTGACATGGAGAGAACAAAGATACAGACTTCATTCAATTGAGAAAGCGAAGGTATTTTATCAACAACTTTGTGAAGCAATGGAAGAAGACTTGGGAGCTGTAGGCGTTGCAAAAGAGAAAGATGAAGAAAAGGATAAGGAGGAAAAAGCGAAGGAAGAGAGGGCCTAGAGAGACGGGGCAAGAGCCAAAGACCCAATCGAACAAAGAGAGACAAGGGCAATGAAATTAAAACCTAGTAACAAATAAACATGGAAGAAGAAATAAAAGCAATATCCTTAAATGTAAATGGACTAAATGCAACGATAAAAAGAAACAGACTATTGACTAAATTAAATACTCTGAAGATGGACATTATATGTTTACAAGAAGTTCATATTAGAAAACAACACATAAAATTACTACAATATCCCAAATTAGGAATTTTGTTTACAGCACTGATACAACAAAGTAAAAGGGGTGTGGCATTATACATAAAAGAAAAATTAGAACCTAAATTAATTTTTGAAGATGAGGAAGGTAGGATTTTGATGGTGGAAATAAAAATGAACTTTAAACAAATACTTTATTCACAAGAAAAGATCCCAGAGGAGGAGATACAAAACTATCTGGAAAAATCAGATTTAATTAAAATATCAGGGGGACTTCCGGGTTGAGTTTCGATCGTCGCTGACGGTCCCTTTAAGACTGCCAGCCCCGTCGCCTGTTAAAGAGCCGTTTTTTCGGCTCGAAAACCCCTGAACCCATTAGGATTTGGGAGAAGAACTAGTGCTGCACAGGTAGAGCCCCTGTGAGACCCCCGGAACGCTTTTCCTGCTTCTGGGGAGGCAACAGGGTGTGCTCCCTTTTCAAAGCTCAGAAGTTCCGGACGAAGGGGAAACTCTGCTACAATTGCAGAGCAAGACGTCGTACTCAACGAATTAATAGCAGGGTGGAACGGATCCTCTACAAATGCAAGTATATATCTGCTAGCCCTGCGAATCAATTTTAAAGAATTTTGAAGAAGTTGAACCTGAGAAAGTTTAAGACAAAGGGAAAAAAAATGGCGCTTGCTTTCAGCGGAAAGAACAGCTGAAAGCGAAAGTAGTTTGCTTACAAAGTAACAGACTTGATTGGAAGATAGAATACAAAGTATTTTGGACTTATTGATTTTTCTTATTGACTTTATCTATTCTGGAGAAATTATTAGCAAGATTTGGAGCAATTTGTGCTGGAAAAAGAAAAAGAAATAGTAAAATGTCTAAACAAATGAAGTCAGACCCTAAAGCAGCAGGGGGGGCTCCCCCACTCATAAGCCTGAACAGCTTCCTCTACAGCAATCACAAGTTCAGACAAAGGAGGATGGCTTCCAGGATTTAAAGAACTTTGTGACAGAAATTAAAAGGTCTGAGCAGGAAGTTAAAGGCATGGTTGCTAAATCTGAGCAGGAGATTAAAGGTATGGTTCAAGAAAAATTTGATCTTGTTAACAAAGATATTTAAACAGTGGTGAAAGGCCTGTCTGATGTACTCCTGCAGGTTGATAAAAAAGTGGATAAACTTGCTTTAGATGTGGATGTTAAACTGAAGGAATCTGATTCTAAAATTGTTGAGGTGGACCAGAAAACTCAGAGGCTGGAGAATGAGATAACGATGATGCAATTTAGATCAATGGAATTTGCCATCAGACTTAGAGGCATAAAAGAGAACAGTAGGGAAGATCTTAGAAAGGTTTGTGCTGATGCTCTGGCAGTGTTGCTGAAGGTGGATAACTCTGACGAGATTCTTTACAAAATTGACAAAGTCTATAGAGTGAACTCTCGAGTGGCAGCATATAGGCAACTGCCTAGAGATGTGGTGATATATTTTACAGACAGAAAGATAAGAAATGCTATTTTGCAAAATTCATTTGTTTCTACTGTGCAAATTGATGGATCTGAGATTGGAGTTTTTAAAGAATTACCACCTAAAATGTTAAAGGATAGAAAGGATTTTGGATTTTTGGTGGCAGAATTAAAGAAACAGCAAATACAATTTCGGTGGGATGCCCCAGTTGGCATAATATTGAGGATACAAGGAGTGAGATACCGCTTAAATACTATACCAAAAGCAGAAGATTTTTATTATAACGTTTTGAAAGCGGGTTCAACATCTCCTCGTACATCTTCGCCAATAGATAAAGAGGCTCAAGCACAGAGGGAATTTGATCAGGAGACTGAGGAACAAATAAAACAGACACAAAGGCAAGCAATGGAGACCCAGGGGGCAGTAGGTGGTTTGTTGGTTGATCCCTTTGCACCACTTTCAATCTCCCCTTTGGAAGACACATCGAAATCTACGAAAGAGGAGGTGCTGGATCTTGATATGGGGGTCAAGTAAATTTGATGAGCAATGTATAACTAGAGCAGTCTCTAGGCAAATTCTAGAAGCACAGCAACAGGAGAAACCCAAGTCACAAAGAAACAAGAAGGTTAAGGAAAAGGCACAAGTTGAAGTTGTGGGAGGAACAATGCCGAAGACTACCTGTGTGCAAAAGGATCTTCAGCAACTGTTCTCAAAACTTCACAGTAGCCCAAATGACTAAATTTTTGTCTTGGAATGTGAATGGATTGAATTCTCCATCCAAAAGAAAAAAAGTATTTCATTACTTGAGACAATTTAATAATGATGTTATTTGTTTGCAAGAAACTCATATCAAGTTGCAAGATCAGAAATATTTGATGAATTCAAGATTGGGAATGCACTTTATTGCTTCAAATTCGGAAAAAAAGAATGGACTGGTGATATATATAAATAAAAGATTTTCAGCTAAACTAATAGAAGCAGATGATTGTGGGAGATATATAGCAATTGAATTGAATACAGACAATGGTCCAACCCTGGTGGTTGGAGTCTATGCTCCTAACCAGCAAAGAGAAGTTTTTTATAAAATGCTTTATTCTAAAATTCTAGGTTGGGACTTCACATCTATTTTGATTATGGGTGACTGGAATGGAGTAATACAACCTAAAATGGATAAAAAAAGTGTGGCTAAATTAGGCGTTAAACTACCACAGGTTTTTTTTGAAATGAAAGAGGCTCTGGAATTGAAAGACATATGGAGACTGCACAATCCAAACGAAATGGATTTTACTTTTTACTCGGATAGGCATAAATCCTTTTCCAGGATAGATTTTATTTTGCTAACGGTTTGTTTACTTCCCAAAGTAAAGAAAACGAAGATATTTCCTAGGACTTTAACTGATCATAGTCCGGTATGGATAGAAATTGAGATGAGAAAGAAGGAAAGAAGATCTTGGAGACTAAATGAAAACTTATTTAGATATGAAAAAAATGTAGACGAACTTAAGAAGCATATAAAGGAATTTTTTAAAATGAATTTAAACAAAGGCACTATTGAAATTGTTTGGGATGCAGCTAAAGCATACATGAGAGGAGTACTGATACAAATGAATTTTAAACATAAACAAAATAGACAGAAAAAAAGAAGAGTTGGAAAACGAGATAAAGAAAAAGGAGCAGCTATTGATAAAAAACCCAACAGATGGAAAATTACAAACAACTATAAAAACTTTTGAAAGATCAATTTCAAATGCTCATAGCAGAACAAACAGCAACTAATTTACAATTTGCAAAACATAATACTTTTGCTAATGCTAATAAACCGGACAGATGGTTGGCTTACACATTGAGGAAGCAATTAACTTCACGAACTATTGATAGTATTGAGTATGGTGAGAAGGAAGTTTTCCAGCAAGAATCAATTAAAAAGGCTTTTCTGGATTATTATGTCAAGTTATATTCTAAAGACAATATACACGATAATCTTATAAATAAATATCTAGAAGAGAAAAGGATTACAAAAATCTCACTTGTACAAAAGGAAAAGTTGGATCAATTAATAACAGTTGATGAGATTAGCTATGCTATAAAACAATTGAAAACAGCCAAAGCCCCGGGAATGGATGGTCTAACTGCAATTTACTACAAAACTTTACAAGTAGAAATGATTGAGCATCTTAAAGATTTATTTTGTAATATACAGCAAGGTGGCAAAATACCTTCCTCATGGAAAGCAGCTTTTGTATCGTTAATACCGAAAGAAGAATTAGGCCCTAAAAAACCAGAAAACTTTAGGCCAATATCTCTTTTAAATACAGATTATAAAATTTTTGCAAAAGTATTAGCCAACAGATTGATGCCAGTTATCTAAGAGGTGATTCATCATGACCAAGCAGGATTTATCGAAGGCAGATACATGAAGGAGAATGCTAGGCAAATTATAGATTTATTGGACTATTTAGAAAAGAATAAACAGATCCCTGCAGTGCTGGTTTTTTTGGATGCGGAGAAGGCCTTTGATTGAGTGAATTGGAACTTTATAATTAAGACTTTGGAAAAAATGGGTTTGGGGAATCGGTTTATACAGATGATTGCAGCAATATATCAAGAGCAATTTGCACAACTCATTATTAATGGAAGTTTAACGACGAATTTTAATATACAAAAAGGTACTAGACAAGGTTGTCCGTTGTCCCCATTGTTATTTATTTTAACTTTAGAAGTCTTGTTGAACGCAATACGGGACTTGAACTCTGTGAATGGAATAGTTATAAGGCAAGAAGAATACAAAACTAGGGCATTTGCAGATGATCTGGTAGTTACCTTAACATGCCCGATGAAATCAATAATCCAGATGAAAGACATTATAGAAGAATATGGTATGGTATCAGGATTTAGGTTGAATCAGAGGAAAACTAAAATGATTGTTAAAAATTTGGCAGAAAAACAAAAAATCGAACTTCAAAAAATGGCAGGTTTTGAAATAGTGTCAAAGGTTAAATATCTAGGGATACAAGTTGCAGATTCAAATATAAAATTGTTTCAAAATAACTACGAGGTTTTGTGGCAAAAGATACAAAAAGATATGCAAACTTGGAAAAAACTGCAGCTATCTTTACTTGGGAGAATATCAGCAGTTAAAATGAACATTTTACCTAGATTCATCTTTTTGTTTCAAATGATACCGGTGCTTAAATCGGATAATCAACTGATAGAATGGCAAAAAGGACTGAACAAGTTTGTTTGGAATGAGAAAAAACCGAGAGTTAAATTGAAAATTATGCAAGATACTCGTGAGAGGGGCGGTCTTAAACTTCCAAACCTTCGATTGTACTATGAAGCAGCAGCATTGATACAAACAAGTGATTGGTTTGGAAAAACAAAAACTGAAATATTGAATATTGAAAGTCATGATCTGGATTGAGGTTGGCATGCATATTTATTCTATGAGCACAAAGTGGACAAAGTATTTAATAGTCATATACTTAGAAGTGCCTTGATGAGAGTTTGGAAGAAACATCGACATAATTGGGATTATAAAATTCCGCTCTGGTTGGATCTTGCTGATACCATGTGGAATACAAATATTAAGTCACTCGGGGGGTTTTTATATAAAGATATACTTTTTACTGAAGGGGGCAGATGGCATTTGAAGTCATTGGAAACACTGTTGGCAGAAGGGATTACTTTAACCTGGTTGCAGTATAATCAACTACAAATGAGATGGAAAGAAGATCAAAAAACTGGTTTAATGGAGTATGAAGAAGAATTGGTTAGACAGATAAAGTAGAAAGGTCCAATGCATATTAAGAGAGTTTATAACCTTTTGTTAGAAAGGGACTCAGAATCCGAATTGGTTAAAGATTGTATGATTAAATGGGCACAGAATTAGGGTGAACAAGTTATGATGGATACTTGGGAAAAAATATGGGTTCAGAATGTTAAATTTACTCAGTCACAGAATTTACGGGAGAACTTCTACAAAATGTTTTATAGGTGGCATTTAGATCCCAAGAAACTGTCTTGTATGTACCCCAATGTTCAACCAAAATGTTGGAGATGTGACTGCTTAGATGCTACATACTATCATATATGGAGGACTTGTAAGAAAGTGAAGGTTTTTTGGATAAAAATTTGGTGGGTTATGCAAAATGTTTTGAAGAAAAAATTACAATTTTCTCCACAATTGTTTTTACTGGGTATAGTTAAGGATTTTACATTGGGGGAAATAAAATTGATTTTGTATATGGTGACAGCAGCTAGATTGTTGGTTGCCCAATATTGGAAGAAAGATGTTTTGCTTACCATTGAACAATGGACTCAGAAGATGGCCGGATTTGCAGAAATGGCAAAGATTTCAGCTTTTTTAAAAGATCATTCGCAAGAGAGTTACATACAGGAATGGAAAAAGTGGATTGATTATGTACAAAATAAATATCAAACTATAAAATATTATATAGCTTTTAGCTGAGGAAGATTAGATCAATTTGATAATACAGAACAGCAAGCAGGGTATAGAATATGAAGGGGATGAATAATACATATTGTGTTTGGAATTACTAGAGTTTTAAATAGTGGAAGTCCAGGGGAGGGGGGGGGAAGGGGGGTTGGGGAGGGTTAGGGTGGGAAAGGGAGGGAATTGTATTTTTTAGATTTACTTGATTAATGTAATATAATATCTTGGGGGATGGGGGGGGAAAAGGGGGAAAAATTTGTATTTGAAAAACTTTTTCAATAAAAAAAAATATCAGAACAATTTAAAGGAATGCTAGATGAAAGAATAACAATGATGGAATTAACAGAAGCAATAAAAAGACAAAAGAACGGAAAAGCGCCTGGACCAGATGGCTTACCAGCCGAGTTGTATAAAACATTAGAAGAAGTGATTAGTAATATAATGTTGGACTTATTTAATGAACTGTTATTAGAGGCTAAAATGCCAGATTCATGGAAAGAGGCATACGTGACACTCATACCTAAAGAAGATACAGATTTACAATTGATTAAAAATTATAGACCGATTTCACTATTAAATGTAGATTACAAGATTTTTGCTTCAATAATGGCAAATAGGTTGAAAAAAACCACTAAATGAATATATTCACAGTGATCAAAATGGATTCTTACCAAAAAGGCAAATTAGAGATAATATGAGGATGATTTTAAATACCTTGGAATATTATGAGACTCACCCAGAAAAACAAATGGCGTTGATGTTTCTAGATGCACAAAAAGCTTCTGACAATGTGAACTGGCAGTTTATGATAAAGCTATTACAGAGAATGGATTTTGGGGAGAGATTTATAAATACTATAAAAAGAATATGATAGGCAATTTGCCAAGATAATGATGAACGGAGAAATGACAGGAAAGATTAATATAATGAAGGGCACCAGGCAAGGATCCCCTTTATCACCATTATTGTTTATTTTGACTCTAGAAGTTTTAAACAGAAACATTAGACGGAGTGATGAGATAAAAGGAATGAAAGTCGAAAAAGAGGAATATAAATTACAAGTGTTTGCCGATGACTTAGTTTTTATTATAGAGGAACCGCAAATAACAGGTCCTAAATTACTAGAACAGATAGAAGGTTATGGAAAAGTATCTGGTTTGAAAATAAACAAAGATAAAACAAAAATTTTGGTGAAGAATACAACAGAAAAACAAAATAGAGCGATAAAAGAAAATCTAGACATACAAGTGGTGAAAAAAGTGAAATACTTGGGAGTATACTTAATTTCAAAATGTGCAACAATAAAAGAAGAAAACTATTACAAGTTAAAGCAACAAATTGAAAAAGACTTGGAAAAATGGAAGAATCTTCAACTATCACTTATGGGTCGGATCGCATTGATAAAGATGAATATATTACCAAGACTATTATTCTTATTCCAAACTGTGCCAAAAAGAAGACATAATGACTAAACTTGAAAAATTGAACATGGAAATAGTATGCTTACAAGAAGTGCACATCCCAAAAGGAAAAAGTGGTATTTTGGAAACCCCCAAATTAGGAAAATTATTCGTAGCATTGGCCGAATCTAAGAAAAGAGGGATAGCAGTATATATAAAGGACCGGTTAAAACCCAAATAAATCTATGCAGATAATGAGGGAAGAACATCAATGATTGAAGTCTCAATAAAAAAAAGAACATTAATTGTAGTTATTTATGCACCCAATACAAATCAGAGAGAATACTATAGTAAGTTACATAAACAATTAATAGAATTAGAGGTGGATAATTTGTGCATATTAGGTGACTTCAATGCAGTGGTAGATCCAAAAAGACTATAAAACCGAAAAAAAGAAAAATCATGAAAGGAAAATATTACCAACTGAATTCTTTGAATTGCTCCAAGAATTTAATCTAAAAGATACATGGAGAGGAATTAACCCCCCAAAAAGCAATATACCATCTTTTCTAACCCCCAAAATTAGTGGTCCAGGATAGATATGGTGTGGATGGACCCAGAAACAGAAAAAGACATTGCAGAAATAGAAATTGCAACTAATACTTGGGCAGACTACAACCCATTAACAATTAGATGGAAAGGAGAAGTTAGGAGGAAAGAAAAGAATTATATTCAACATGTAGAAAAATTAGGACTTTTTCTAAAAGAAAATTGGAATGAACAAACCACCATTCAAAATTTATGGGATACAATGAAAGCCTATGTAAGAGGTCTATCAATAGCATATACAATAAGAAAAAACAGAATTAAAAAGAAACAACTTACAGAACTTCAAGAAAAATTGGGAAAATTAGAATCTAAATTACAGAAAGAACCCCAAAATCAAGAAACCAAAGTAGAAAAAGAAATAATTAAACACAAATTACAACTAATAACCCAAGAAGTAGCACAAAAAATTAGAGCAGTTAAACAAAATTATTTTGAAAATGCTAACAAACCAGGAAGATGGTTGGCCCATAAATTAAAAAAAGAAAAGGAAAAGAAATTAATAAAACAATTAGAGGATAAGGATGGGATGATACACTTCCAGAAAGAAAAAAAAAGCACAGCAGTAAACTATTTCCAAACCTTATATAGCCAAGAAAAAATTGAAGAGAAAGATAGCCAAAGATATCTCCAAAAAAGGAATCTTCCAAGATTACCAGATTTAACAAAAGAAGTATTAAATGAGAAGATAATGAAACGGGAGCTAAAAAGGGCAATTCAAAAGCAAAAAAATAACAAGACTCCAGGTCCAGATGGAATCCCTGCCAAATTTTATAAAGAACTCCAAGAACCGTTAGAAAAATTATTAGACTACCAGGGTGACGCCATGCTGTTGTGGTTCAGGAAAACAGAGTTTTCCTGGAGCAAATTTTTGCGCTTGGAAGCCAGTGGAGGTGAGACCTGACCTTGGAGGGGTCGGCTCTGGAGAGGGGACATTCTTGGGGTAGCAGGGAGATCTCCCGCTATGGAAAGAGGAACCCCTTGAATTTCGGCGCGAAAGAGACCAGCTGTAATGGCCGGATCCGGAGACGTGGTGACTTACCTGAATGGTGAAGGAAGCAGGGAGTGAAAAGCAGCGAGAAGTATCGGTGGCTAGAGACAGGATAAAGTGAGTTACTGGGCTGCTTCCCCAATCTGTTGGAATTTACAAACTGATTGTCGATTGAGGCTCCAGAGAGGGAGAAAGCGGCGCTTTGGCGGTGGAGCGAAAGTTTGGGAAGAAGGTTGACAAGAGGAAAGAGGTGATTGAAGAGTTGAAAGGAAAGAAAGAACATTGTAATTGGTGAGAAAGAAAGATTGTATTTGAACCCGTGGCAACTGGGAGTGAATGACTGGAGACTGTGGACATTAAAACTGAAAGGACAAGGTCTGGAGAATGAAGTAAAGTGAAAGTGACAGTGCATATTAACAGGAGCTGACATATTGGATTTAAGACTGGGAAAGTAATAAACAGAAGAGCGGTGGACAGTGGAATGAAGTAGGAAAGCGAAAGAATTGCTCAAAAACCAACAGAAGAGTTTGGATTTGGAGGACTAGTAGCCAGATGTGTATATTATTTATATTGATTATCTAATAGTAACATTAAGGTGTATACTTAGACTTTTTTTCCTCTTTCATTATTTTTTATTGTCATAATTCAACATCTAATTGATTTAGTATAAATAGATAAACGGATTAATCTATTACATCTATAAAATATACAGATTAATTTTATTGTATTTAATTTGATTGATAAAAGTTAGTTTTAAATAGTGTTAATTTATACTGTGATTTTCTTTTTCTCTTTTTGTCTCTGAGGTATTATATTTTAGTCTATGTATTGTTAAATAAACTTATGGAGTGAAATTATTGGTGGAATAGAACGGTAGGATCAACTATATAATTAATTATATTATTTAATGATTTGACTATTTTATTTAACTAACTATAAAATTTAACTGATGGTAAACTAGGTGAGTAAGGATATCGAAGTAACAAATACTTAAGAATTGTTATTGGAAAGGTAACTTCTGGAGGAGAAAGGAATTAGATATTTTATGGTATTGTGGAAGAAATCTTTTGGGAAACTGGATATGACAAGCACAGCGACAACTACAAAAACTGCAAAGAAAATCATGCAAATGACTGCCTCTCCAGCAGGGCAGAAATTGATAGGAGACATGCTGGGAGGCAAGAAGGCAGTCGGCAATAAACTTACAAAGTATGCAGACAACGCTAAATATGATTCAGGAGGTGATGCTGAAAACCCAAGAATTGATTGGAAAAAATCATGAAGAACTAAAGAACGACATGGGGGAAGTAAAAGAGGATATTAGGAAACTAGATGATAGAATGGGAGAAATGCAAGAGACAATTGCCAAGAACGAGCAAAGAATAAAAACTGTGGAAGTAAGAACGGAACAGACAGAGAAAAAACTAGAGGAGACAGAAAAAAACCTGATGGCAACGAACTGAGAGCTCGAAGAGGCGACAACGTATCTGGAAATGGATAAATCTGCATTCTACTTAAGATTCCAAAATGTCTTAGAATACAAAGAAGACAACCTCCTGAATATTATGATTGAGTTGTTGGCTGATAATTTGAGAATGGATAGGGTTGATTTGCAAAATGGTATTGATGAATTGTACAGAGTGCATACAAATTATGCACAGCGACATAAGTTGCCACGTGAGATACATGTACGATCCACAAAAAAACCAATTAGGGATGAAATTTATAGGAGAACACAGGACACATCACTGATATACAAAGGGAAAGAGATACTGACACTCAAACAAATACCTAGGAGGGTAAGGGAGAGAAGGCGAAACTACCACTTCCTCTCCTCTCAACTGGTGAAATATGAAATAATGTTCCACTGGCTTATCCCAGAAGGCTTGCTGGTGATATGGCAAGACAAAAAAATTAGGTTGGATACATCAGATAAGGCTCAGGAATTCTACAATCATTGTATAGCAACAGATGAGGAGAAGGAGAATGGGGAGGAGATAGAAGAGAAGAGTCAGGAAGAAGGAAAGGAATTGGAAACTGAATCACAGGAGAGGGTTGAAAGAGAACAACAAGTAAGAACAGGGGCAAGGTCGAAGACACAAAGAGAAACGAGACTAAGGAAAGGAACTAGGGCCACCAATAGAAGATAAAATGGAAGAAGAGATCAAACTAATTTTGATCAACATAAATGGTTAAACTCTCCGGCCAAAAGGAGGCAGGTACTATCTAGACTTCAAAAATACAAGACGGACATTGCTTGTTTGCAAGAGGTCCACATTAAAAGAGAACAAGGATACTTATTAGAAGCCCCCAAACTAGGAAAATTTTATTCAGCTCTTGCATCACAAAAGAAAGAGAGGAGTAGTAGTTTATATCAAAGATTGGTTACAACCAAGACAAATTTTTGCTGATGAGGAAGGAAGGAGTCCTGGTGGCGCAGTGGACTAATTCACTGTTATTAAGATCAGCTGCTTGCAATTACTGCAAGGTCAAATCCCACCAGGCTCAAGGTTGACTCAGCCTTCCATCCTTTCTAAGGTAGGTGAAATGAGGACCCAGGTTGTGGGGGCAATAAGCTGACTTTGTATAAATATACAAAAGTATGAAGGCTATTGCTTAACGCACTGTAAGCCGCCCTGAGTCTCCGGAGAAGGGCGGCATATAAATCAAATTAAAAAAAAAAATTTATTAATTGAAATAAAAATAAGTCAAAAAAAGATTTTACACACCAAAGCTATTTACACACCGAATACCAAACAAGGGGAATTTTATCATAATTTACATAAAAAATTAATAGAATTGGAGAGCGGAAATGTGTGTTTATTGGGAGATTTTAATGCGGTCGTAGATTCAAAACAAGATTATCTATCGGGGAAAACAAATAAGAAAAAGAGGAAGATACTACCAGCTACTTTCTTTGACATGATGCAAGAGTTGAATATAAAAGATATCTGGAGAGAACGAAATCCACATAACAAACAGTATACTTTTTATTCTAACCCACGATTCATGGTCCAGGATAGATATGATTTGAATGGATTCAGAATTAAGCAAAAATATAGAGGAGATAGAAATAGCACCTAATTCATGGGCAGATCATAGCTCATTGATATTAAAGTGGAAAGGGAGAGCAAAAACAAGGGAAAGATGGACCATGAATCAAAGCATGATAAAAGAGAAAAAGTATATACAATGGATGGAAAAAGAAATGGACTTCTTCTTGAAGGAAAACTCAAATGAAGATATGACCTTGCAGAATCTTTGGGATACAACTAAGGCTTATATTAGAGGTCTAACAATAGTGTATGGGGCAAGGAGAAACAAAGAAAAAAGGAAACAGCAATTGGAATTACAAGAGAAATTGGAAGAATTAGAGCGTAAGATGCAAGATTCCCCAGATAAAAAAATTAGAGAGAAAAAAGATTTGGTCAAACATAAAATAAATTTGCTCGTCCAGGAGGAAATGGCCCAAAAGCTTAGAGCAGTGAAACAGATACATTTTGAGCACGCCAATAAGCCAGGGAGATGGCTGGTGTATAAATTAAAAAAGGACAAAGAAAAAAGATTAATAACACATCTGCAGGATGAAGAGGGGAATATCCATCATTGAATGGATGAAAAAAAGAGAATAGCCCAAAATTATTTTGGAAAACTATATAGTCAGGAGAAAATAGAAGAGGAAGAAATAAAGAACTATTTAAGGGATAGAAATCTCCTGATAATAACAGAATAAATGAATGTTAAATAACAAAATTACGATGATGGAGATGAAGGTGGCTATTCAGAAGCAAAAAAATAACAAAACTCCAGGACCTGATGGTATCCCCTCTGAGTTCTACAAAGAGATACAGGGACCTGTAGAAATGCTACTCTTGAACATATACAATGAAGCTTTAGGGCAATCCAAACTACCAAAGACATGGATGAAGGCGCTGATATCACTCTTTTTTTTAAAATTTGATTTATATGCCGCCCTTCTCCGGAGACTCAGGGCGGCTTACAGTGCATTAAGCAATAGCCTTCATACTTTTGTATATTTATACAAAGTCAGCTTATTGCCCCCACAATCTGGGTCCTCATTTCACCTACCTTAGAAAGGATGGAAGGCTGAGTCAACCTTGAGCCTGGTGGGATTTGAACTTGCAGTAATTGCAAGCAGCTGATCTTAATAACAGTGAATTAGTCCACTGCACCACCAGGACTCCTTCACTGCGCCACCAGGACTCCCAAAAGACCCCACAAACACAGAGCAAATCAAGAACTATAGGCCAATCTTGCTACTTAATGTGGACTACAAAATATTCGTAATGATAATTGCTGAAAGAACAAAAAAAAAATTAAATGAAATTATTGATTCGGACCAGAATGGATTTTTGCCAAACAGACATATAAGGAACAATACAAGAATGATCATGAATTCATTAGAATACTATGAAGCCCACCCAGATAAGCAGCTGGCATTAATGTTTGTGGATGCTCAAAAAGCAGTTGACAATCTAAACTGGAATTTTCTTATTAATCAATTGGAAATTATGAATTTTGAGGAGAAATTTACAAATATGATTAGAGCAATTTATTTGAAACAATTGGCTAAAATAATAATAAATGGGGAGCCTGAGTGGCATAGGAGGCAAATGCCTCCTACTAAGGCAGCATTTAACATCCAGCTGCCTGCAATTACTGCGAGTTCGATTCTCACCAAGCTCAAGGTCGACTCAGCCTTCCATCCTTTCTAAGGTGGGTAAAATGAGGACCCGGTTTGTGGGGGCAAAAAGCTGACTTTGTATAAAATATACAAAAGTATGAAGGCTATTGCTTAATGCATTGTAAGCCGCCCTGAGTCTCCGGAGAAGGGCGGCATATAAATATAAATAATTTTTTAAAAAAAAAATTAAAACAATGGAGAGGATTAGTATAACTAAAGGGGTAAGTCAGGGATGCCCCTTGTCACCCCTCTTATTTATACTATCACTGGAAATATTATTAATACAAATTAGACAAAACCAAATGATAAAAGGGTTGAAAATTAAACAGGAGGAATATAAAGTTCAAGCTTTCGCAGATGATCTGGTTTTTATTATAGAAGATCCTTTGGAGACGAGAACCATCTTGATTCATGAAGTGGAAGAATTTGGTAAAGTGGCTGGATTTAAAATAAACAAGGAAAAAACTAAGATATTAACCAAGAATTTTACCAAAAGGCAAGATGAGGAATTGGAAGAGAAATTGGGGATTCAAATTGTTAAAAAGGTAAAATATCTGGGAATTTGGCTAACGGCAAAATGTTCTACATTAAAAGAGGATAATTATGATAAATTGGTACAACAAATACAAAAAGATTTAGACATTTGGGGAAAATTACAGATATCTTTAGTCGGTAGAATTGCCGTAATAAAAATAAATATACTACCAAAATTGCTATATTTATTTCAAATGATCCCAGTAAGATCAGGGAAAGTATTTTTCAATCAATTGAATAGAATAATAGGTAAATTTATTTGGTTGGGGAAAAAAGCCCAAATAAAACGCAAACTTCTTCAGGACTCCAGAATCAAAGGAAGCTTCGGCCTACCCGATTGGGAAATATATTATCAACCAGCGGCAATAACGTGGCTAAAAGATTGTGTTCAACTAAGAAACAAGAGAGTATTAACATTGGAAGGCCACGATCTCCAATTGGGATGGCACATTTTTATGGGAAGGAAAAAACGAGACCCACACATACTTCCACAGACATCTAGTGCGAAATGCTTTGTTAAATATTTGGGACAATATAAGGAAAAATCACTATATGAAAGTTCCAGTTTAGATTTCAACAATGGAAGCCATAATCTATCCCAATGTGTTGGACATAAACAAAGTAGTGAGATACTCAGAACTTTTAGATGAATTTGGAAACTTAAAATCAGAGCAGGACTTAAGAAATCAGGGGATAAAAATTGATTGGTGGCCATACCTGCAAATTAGAACAAAATACAAAAAAGACCGGGAACAATACGGTATATATACAGAACAATTGGAACTTGATAAGATGTTATTAGGAACAGGGGGAAAATGATTACAAAAATGTATAACTTTTTGTTAAAATTCAAAATGGAAGAAGAAACTGTGAAAGAAACAATGATTAGTTGGGCGAGAAATTTTGGTTATAATATTCAATTAGAGCAATGGGATAGATTGTGGGAGAGAAACTACAAACTAACGATGTCAGCTGCTTACAAGGAGAACCTCTATAAAATGTTTTATCAATGACATCTGCTACCAGCGAGATTGGCCAAGATGTTCTTGAACAGGTCCCTGGAATGCTGGAGGTGCGGTCATAAACAAGGAACATTCTACCACATGTGGTGGACCTGCCCTAAAATCCAAAAATACTGGTGTAAGATAAGAAAATGTCTGGAGGGGATAACAAAACAGAAAATAGAGATGAAGCTGGAACTTTTTCTCTTGGGCATTCTTGAAGGGAAAATGGAGAAAAAATTACAGTATATAATAATACATATATTAACTGCAAGTAGAATTGTCCTAGCACAGAACTGGAAACAACCAGATATTCCTCCAGACCAAATTATAATTTTAAAAAATCTATGATTGTGCAGAAATGGACAGATTGTCCATGGAAACGAAGAAGAGGGAGGAAACTGAGTACTATCAAATTTGGAACAGATGGTATTCCTGGCTTGAGAGGAGACAGAAAAAATAAGAGATAACTTATTAAATATAATATGGAGAAGGTAAAATTGTTGAAGAAATATAGGATATGAAATTGATTTATGAATAGAAATAATTGTAAATATAAATAAGGATGTAATTTAAGATAGAGATATATAGAATTAGAAATTTTGTAAATATGTACGTTATGATAAGAGATATGTACGTTATGATAAGAGATATGTACGTTATGATATAGAAAAGCTGTTATTAGTGGAAAAATTTTGTTATGTTGTTTTTCTATGTTTTTTCATTTTTTTCTTTTTGCATTGTATTTTTGTATTGTGTTTTTAAATGTTGGAATTTCACTAAATATTATTTAAAAAAAGAAAAAAAAGAAAAATTGTTATTAGAAAAGTATAATGAAGTATTAGAAAAGGCCAAGATACCAGAATCCTGAACGGAAGCATTAATAACACTCATCCCCAAAAACAATAATGAAAAGCAGAAGATTCAGAACTATAGGCCAATCTCATTGCTGAATGCTGACCATAAGATATTTATGGTTATAATAGCAGATAGAATCAAAATTATACTAAATGAAATTATACATTCGGATAAAAACAGATTCTTACCCAATAGACATATAAAAAATAACATACGAATTATCATCAATGTTCTAGAATTTTATGAAGCTCACCGTGAAAAACAGGTAGCTGTGATATTTCTGGATGCACAAAAAGCTTTTGATAACCTAAATTGGGACTTTATGATAAATCAATTAATAAAAATGAATTTCGGAGAAAAATTCACAGAAATGATTAGAGCCATATATACTACACAGAGGGCCAAAATAATAATAAATGGGGAACAAACAGAAAGCTTTAAGATAGACAAAGGAGTAAAACAGGGATGCCCCCATCTCCTCTGTTATTCATTCTATCTGTGGAGACATTAATGTCACAAATTAGAGATAATTCTGAAATAAAGGGATTAAAAATTAAATCACAAGAATATAAGGCCCAAGCATTCACAGACGATTTGGCATTCATTATAGAGGAACCCTTAGAATCTGGACCAATTTTATTGCAAGATATAAACCAATTTGGCAAAGTAGCAGGGTTTAAAATGAATAAAGACAAAACTAAAACATTGACCAAGAATCTAACCAACAGACAGAATGAAGAACTAGAGGAGAAGCTGGACATTTCAAGAGCAGAGAAAATTAAATATTTAGGAATATGGCTATTGGAAAAATGCACCACGATAAAGAGAGATAATTACGATACACTCCTACTACAAATACAAAAAGACCTGGACAATTGGACCAAATTACCAATATCATTAATTGGCAGAATTTCGACAATTAAAATGAACATATTACCCAAGTTACTTTATCTTTTTCAAGCGGTGCCAATAAAATTAGGAAATTTTTCCCCCGAACAATTAAATAAAATGACATTGAAATTCATATGGTCAGGGAAAAAAACGCGTATCAAATTCAAACGATTACAAGATAGCAGGAAAAAAGGAGGCTTTGGCTTACCAGAATGGGAACTCTATTATCAGGCCGCATCTCTAACATGGCTCAAAGATTGGATA
Source organism: Ptyas mucosa (assembly GCA_012654045.1). Lineage (NCBI taxonomy): Eukaryota > Metazoa > Chordata > Lepidosauria > Squamata > Colubridae > Ptyas > Ptyas mucosa. The sequence goes on from WNWU01012754.1 coordinate 40,728, forward strand.
CAACTAAAAAATAAACGAATATTAATGATAGAAGGCCATGACCTCCAACTTGGTTGGCATGGCTTCCTCTGGGAAGGGGAAAATAAATCACACACTTATTTTCAAAGGCACATGTTAAGAGATGCTCTGTTAAAAGTCTGGGAAAAGATTAAAAAGAATCATTACAGGAAAGTCCCAATTTGGTTATCAACAATGGAAGCAATGATACATCCAAATACCACAGATCTAAACAAAATGGTGAGATATTTAGAACTATTAGACCTAAAAGGACAATTAAAATCAGTACAAGATCTGAAAGAACAAGGATTAAATCTGGAATGGTGGCCATACTTTCAAATTAAAACTAGATTTAAAAAAGATAAGGAACAATATGGCATAAACAAGGAACAATTAGAATTGGATAAAATATTATTAGGATCGGGGAGAAAAATGATTACAAATATTTACAACTTTCTATTAAGATATAAAATGGAAGAAGAAACAGTGAAAGAAACGATGATAAGTTGGGCTAGGAATTTCGGACACACTATAGAATTGGAAAAATGGGAAAAAAATTATAAATTGATGATGGCAGTAACATATAAAGAAAACATCTATAAAAAGTTTTATAGATGGCATTTAGCACCAGCGAGATTGGCAAAAATGTACCCAAACTTATCACCCAAATGTTGGAGATGCAGCCATAAATTAGGAACATACTACCACATGTGGTGGATGTGCCCCAATGTTAAAAAAATTTGGTAGAAAATTAAGAGGTGGCTAGAAGAGATTACACTCCAAAGGATTGATTTCAAACCAGAGTTGTTTCTCTTAGGAATAGATACAAAAATGGAGAAAATTTTGCATTACGTAATATTGTACATACTAACGGCGGCCAGGATCACCCTGGCACAACAGTGGAAACAGATTAATACACCACCTGAAGAAACAGTAATTAAAAAGATCCTCGAATGTGCAGAAATGGATAAAATGACAATGGAGATTAAAGAAAGATGATTTGGACTATTATAAAGTGTGGAATAGATTCTATACTTGACTAGAAAATAGAAATCAAAATTAGAAATAAGTTTGTGAATTGAATTTTGTTTAACTGAAAACCAAAAGTATTGAATATTGGCAAGGGTAAAACACCAACTATGTAAATAAATAGGATGCAAATATATATAACAATTTTGGTTACAAGAGTTGTTAAGATGGCTATACAAGACTAAAGGATCAAATAGAAGAATTGAATTTAAAAGCAAAGACAACTGTCAATGCAGAAAGTTGTAAAAATATTACATAATGTTGTTACTTATGTTTTGTATTTTACTGTTTGGTGTATGTGTATGTTTTCTTTCTTCTTCTTTTTCGCTTTTGTCTTTTTCTGTTATGTCTTTGGTTTTAAAAGTGTAAAATATTCAATAAAAATTATTTTAAAAAAATAAAAAAAACAAAAAACCTGTACCTCTGCTGGTTCTACAGCCTGTTTCTTCCCACAGAAGGGAACTAGTCTAATCTCTCCCCCCCCCATCTACAAAGTGAAGATTGGAAAGTTTATGAAAAACATTAGCAAAGAGTACTTACTAAATGTTATCAGACACACAAAAGTGCTAATAGATCTGTTCTACAACACACAAAAATAGTCACCTGCTTTTCTGCATGATCTGCAGGCCATCCTTGGACATGCTTTATAAGATTCTCATTGAAATGGCCTGCTAATGTAGGAGTTAATGAACATGTAGGCCATCCAGATACGTTTTGTGGTGCTGTTGTGTTTGAAACACTTGTATTGGAGATATGAGTTGGACCAGGAGATGGACTACTATAAGAAAAAGAAAAGAACTGTCACTGTACATTAATTCATACAATTTTCAAATCTTCTCTACTTTTTTTCCTGCTACTTTGCCAGCCATTAATGGTATGCATTATTAAAAATATGAAATGTATACATTACATAAATATATTGTCTTAGATTTATGCAAGTTATACTGAATTATTTCAATAATTGACAATTTTACCGGTAGTAATAAGATATTGATTTTAAACATTGGGCTCTTCTTAGAGAATCACCAAAGGAGCTAATGAGTTATTAGACTACATGTATATTTTATTCACTGCTTTCCACAAATCTTTAGTTTGTATAGTTGAAGAACAGTTTTTTGCTGTATTCCATTTAGAGCATGGATGTCCAACCTTTTGGCTTGCCTGGACTGCAATGAGTGAAGAGGAATTGTCTAGGGCCGCATATAAAATATATAATGTAGTATAATGCATATAAATAAAACTTCATTTTTTATATGAACTTGTGGGTCTGCATGCGGCCCATGGGGTGTGGTTAGACACACTTTATTTAGAGCTTTTTGAACTGGAGTGGCATAGAAATGTTGATAATAAAAGAAACAGCAGCCAAGAAAAAGCACTTTTAAAAAACTAACTAGGCTTAATTTTACATTTAAGGGGGAAAAAAACCTATTACCATCTATCAAACTGCTGTTTCTTTGAAGGATACATATTTACTATTGTTAACTCCAGCATCCACCTTCTACCTCCGAGAAAGAGATGGGAGAAGGTAAAACATATGGCTTAGTAAGAGATGTGCAGTTTCTCTGAAATGTATTTACTGTAAGTCAAATTGTCTCTTAGGTTGTACAACAAAGTTTGTGTTCATGAGTTATTTTAGATTCAGTTTACTCTAGAATGATGGTGATGGGAATTATTTTCATAAAAATCAAGGGAATGTGTGGGGAAATATCTCCCTCTATCATGTTTCAAGTCTTAAATAGCTCTCTGATATCTCCAGCTATGTAGTTCTTAAAATAAAAGTGGAGTATGAACATGTATTCTATTGTTTGGAAAACAACTGAAATGGATCTTATAAATTTTATAACTCAGTGTACTTTCATTCTGTATTTTACAATTAGCAATATTTGGGCTCAAAGTGGAAAATGTTTCTGGTTCAACAGAATCCAAATGTTTAATACACAACTATGCACAGAACTTAGGCAAATGCATTTATTCAGGTCCAGCTTACTAGAGCACTTGTGTTCTTTCAGCCAAATTGCACTATGTAAGAAAAACATTAAAAGATACTGGTGGTTAAATTGCAAATTTAGCAATATGATTAGTAGTTTGCAGAAGAGATATTTCTTCTTAAAATCAGTATGACCCAGCTAAAATAAGGAAATATTAGATCCACAATTAGCTTTTCAATGCATAATTCAAAGTTTAATTTAAAAACCCTGTGTGTATGTGTAGATGAGAAAGCATGTCATTCAAAATGAGCATCTATAATCAACATTTCTAGAACAATTCATGGTGAAATCAATACTCAACTAATTTAAATTTACCTTGAATGCTGAAGACTTCGAGGAGAAGCAGATTCATGACCTTGTGGTTTCTCAGCAATCACAGGCTGCTGAGACACTAACTGCAAAACTGGTCCTTGCTTAATACCTGAAGTAGCAACCTGAAGTTCAAAACTTGATTAGATATCAAGATTTGTTCAAACAGCTATAACCAACAGCTATAACCAATGCTATCTTGGAATTCATTAACCATTAACCTGCTCCTATGTGGACGCAATTTTCGGAACCATAGTTCAAAAAGAACAGTTACAAATTGGAACACATTTGGAGGAGAGCTACTCTGAGGCACAGTTAAAGGATTTGGAATGTTTAAATTACAAAAGAGAATTCGGAGAGGAGATACAATAGCAGTCTTCAAACCAGGGGTGAAATGCTCCCGGTTCGGACCGGATCGCCTGATCCGGTAGCGATGGAGGCTGGTGGTTCGGAGAACCGGTAGCAAAAATCCCTGCCCCCCCATGCCCAGCTGAGCCGCACAATCATCAGAGGCTTTTTTTT
>WNWU01012754.1:49572-73248 GCA_012654045.1 Ptyas mucosa
CCTGCCTTTCTCATGATGTGCTCTGCATTTAAGTTAAATAGGCAGGGTGACAGTATGCAGCCTTGCCGAACTCCTTTCTCAATTTTGAACCAATCAGTGGTTCAGTGTCCAGTTCTCACTGTTGCTTCTTGATCCGCATATAGGTTTCTCAAGAGACAAATTAGATAATCCTGGTTTAACTATACTGGGTTTTTTTAAATGGGTGGTTTAAGATGGAGTTCTTATATTATTATTACTAGGCATCAACTCAGCCCTGCGGAAGCTATTTTAACACACCTGTCATACTGAACAAATCTGATTTACCCCTCAAGAATGCTTCTTGCTATTTTATTGAACTGAAGTATTTGTTATTTGATCTAGTTGGAGATGTTATTATTACTTCTTAAGTTTCTAATTTTGGAGAAATGAGCTGTGATTTCTAAAGTTAAATCTTTTAAAGAAAATTGATGAAACTGATAGTAATGATATGATAACTGGAATAATGAGTTTAAATGTCCTGGTAAACCTGTGGAGAATCACTTTAAATAGTTTTCTATGATCTTAAATTGAGATTACTACAAAGAAGATTGCTTAACATAAATCAGATACAATATTTTATATATGCTGGTGTAATTGCCTAAAAGATGGACATTAATTCACATGGTTGAACCAGTTCTAACTGCCACACTCAAGACTGAAATAATTAGGGTAAATAAGGCTCTGAATCAATTTATCTGTTTTAATTATGGCTATATTCCTAGTATTTGATATTATGAAAATATGCAGAATTATGGATTTTTGGGACTGACTAAAATAATGTCCATACAACATTGAAAAGCTGAATGTACAACTGATTTGCAGCAATTGTATTTGTCCACATTTAAATTAGACCTTGTGTGCGTGTGCTTCTTTTGCCAAAATAGCAAGGAGGAAACCTTTAAATGATAGTCAAAATATTTTGAAGTTATTCTGTTTATGATGTGACTTTCCAGGACTCTTTATTATTTAATATCACAGTTACTAAACTTGAGGTTATATTCTTAATACTGTTGCATATACTGTATGTATACAAGTAGCCCTCAGTTAACAACCATTCATTCAGCGACCATTCAAAGTTGCAATGGCACTGAACGAGTGGTATTTATGACTGGTCCTCAAAAGTTCCAGCTGTTGCTGCGCCCCCCAGTCACATAATCATGATCTGGGCGCTTGGGCAACTGGCTCACACTTATGATGGTCACAGCATCCAATGGTAATGTTGTCACCATTTGTGACCTTTCTTTATCAACTTCCCACAAGCAAAGTCAATTGAGAAGCCAGCAAGGAATGTTGTTAAGTCACTCCAGCCTTTTCTCCTGAGGAACCCCACTGTGGTGTATGAGATCTCAGGGATCTCTTACTCCACAGAGCAAACTCATTCCACAGCACCCCCTCCCCAACACACCTGCACTTATGCAGCACAGCAGTGAAACCTCCCAGAACGCACTCACCACAGCAACCCTACACCTCATTCCATACTGCTCACCTACCCACAATCATGCTTGTGAGTTGCCCAAAACTTGCAACTTCCTGCCAGCTTTCCCACTGACTTTGCTGGTGGGAATGCAGCAGGAAGTCACAAGTTGTGGTCACATGAGGTCTTCACTTAATGACCCACAATCCTCACTTAACAATGGCAACAGCTGGGATTCCTGTTGCTAAGTCAGGGGTCACCTGATGTAGCACTTTATGACTATCGCTTAGCAATTACTGTCCCAATTACTGCCATTAAGTAAATACTACTTGTAGGTTGACTTCTATTAGATTAATAAAAACTACCCAATTCAAGGTACTAGAAACATCTGAAAATGTATATGTAACTTTAAATTGCAATCACAAGGTTGCATATACCACTGAACAGATATGATCTTCACATACAATCAGCCCTTTGAGTAGTCCAGACCAAGACACCAAAGTTATGAATACTATTACTTTTATTATAAAGTTACAGTAACAGAATTTTGCAAGTCTGAATGTGCCTCTCTCTTCCCTGCCTTTTATGTCTGTGGAGATTCTCAGTCATCCAGTTCATGGTTGTCCCAAAGGTGCTTTTTCAAGAGGCAACTGGACTTTGTTTTTCTTAGAAGACGTTTCGCTTCTCAGCCAAGAAGCTTCTTCAGCTCTGACTGATGGTGGGGAACGGAAGGATTTATAAATGACCATCTGTCTGCAAGGAATATAAATCCTTCCATTCCCCAACATCCAGTCAGAGCTGAAGATGCTTCTTGGATGAGAAGCAAAACGTCTTCAAAGAAAAACAAAGTCCAGTTGCCTCTTAAAAAAGCACTTTTGGGGCATCCCTGTCTTTTACAATCCAGAGAATTAGGAAGGGTCAACTCTGAGATGCTTGTTCAAATTACATTCCTGCTTTGGAGTCAGATTTCGCTTATCTGAGCATTGTCTAGGTTGCATCTGTTCCTCTTGTCTCAAGGTTGCTCGCACAGCCCGTTACACATACAAGAAAACCTTGATTTGAATGTTAAGTGGATTTCTAATGATAGCCAATAATACACTTATTGTGCAGACCCAAGACATGAGATCCACATCTTCACAAGTAGGTGTGCCTGTTGGACACACAGACATTACCCAACCTGTCCCTGTTAGAAAAAAAGTTTGGTACTTTTAAAACCGGGGCAAAACTTCAGAAGATGTGAACGGAGGCTGAGAAAACCAGAGGCCTGTATTCCACAGCCCCCAATTAACATTTGAGAATTTCCAAGGAGTTGGAATAGTCCAGCTGTTTTCTTAGCAATGTTTTCAGATGTGGTTTGCCACTACCCTTCTTCCTAGAGCTGAGAACATTCATCTAGCCCAAAGTTACCAGCTTGCTTTGTGCCTATAGCAGGACCAGGATTCACAACCTCCTGGTTTCTAGCCTTTACATCAAACTGTTTATTATCAGCTTTATTATAAGCATTCCCTGTCAAAATACTATGTGAAACAAAAAAAATATGCTGAAAGGTAATGATATAGTAATATAATCACAAATGCAAATCAAGCCAAACAATTTGGCAAATGGTAATTTATTGTTGGTAGATAATTAGGGTAATCATTGGACAAAATTTTACAATGTCATCCTTTCTGTGACTGAATATATTTACGCTGGATGGTATAAAAACATATCACCTCTCATAACCTGCCTCAGATAAACATACATAGACACAAACAGGGTTTGTCTGGAAAGTAACATTTCATTATTTTGCTACTTATAGTTCATTAGCCAAACTCTCATGAAATACAAGGCAACTTTACAAAGAGGGCAAGAAGAAACTTCCAAATTACCTTGTGTGGAAAGCTGTGTTGCTTGAGTAATCAGGGAACTTATATTAAAAGATGGTCCAGCAGTGAGAATTTTATGAAGAATAGACTGCAGAGAAGCTTGTGTCACAGCAGCTGTAAGAACTAATATACATATAAAGATTCTCTAAACTGAAGCAAGTTAGTGTTTTGTACTCTCCTTCTGAAAGTTTCACTATGAATGACATTAATAGTTTCTTTTTGAAAATGTCAGATTGGTCTCTCAAGCCAGTAAGAGATAACTTACTCTGTTTCTCCCTCCTGTTATCTTCACCACAGCATGGTATCATTTACAGTCAGGTCCAGAAATATTGGGACATCGACACAATTCTAACATCTTTGGCTCTATACACCACCACAATGGAGTTGGAATGAAACAAACACAATGTGCTTTAACTGCAGACTGTCAGCTTTAATTTGAGGGTATGTACATCCAACTCAGGTGAACGTGTAGGACTTACAGCAGTTTGCATATGTGCCTCCCACTTGTTAAGGGACCAAAAGTAATGGGACAATTGGCTTCTCAGCTGTTCCATGGCCAGGTGTGTGATATTCCCTCATTACCCCAATTACAATGTGCAGATAAAAGGCCCAGAGTTCATTTCAAGTGTGCTATTTGCATTTGGAATCTGTTGCTGTCAACTCTCAAGATGAGATCCAAAGAGCTGTCACTATCAGTGAAGCAAGCCATCATTAGGCTGAAGAAATAAAACAAACCCATCAGAGAGATAGCAAGAACATTAGGCATAGCCAAAACAACTGTTTGGAACATTCTCAAAAAGAAGGAACGCACCGGTGAGCTCAGCAACATCAAGACCCGGGAGACCACGGAAAACAACTGTGGTGGATGTCCGAAGAATTCTTTCCCTAGTGAAGAAAACACCCTTCACAACAGTTGGCCAGATCAAGAACACTCTCCAGGAGGTAGGTGTATGTGTGTCAAAGTCAACAATCAAGAGAAGACTTCACCAGAGTGAATACAGAGGGTTCACCACAAGATGTAAACCATTGGTGAGCCTCAAAAACAGGAAGGCCAGATTAGAGTTTGCCAAACAACATCTAACAAAGCCTTCACAGTTCTGGAACAAGATCCTATGGACAGATGAGACCAAGATCAACTTGTACCAGAGTGATGGGAAGAGAAGAGTATGGAGAAGGAAAGGAACTGCTCATGATCCTAAGCATACCACCTCATCAGTGAAGCACGGTGGTGGTAGTGTCATGGCGTGGGCATGTATGGCTGCCAATGGAACTGGTTCTCTTGTATTTATTGATGATGTGACTGCTGACAAAAGCAGCAGGATGAATTCTGAAGTGTTTCGGGCAATATTATCTGCTCACATTCAGCCAAATGCTGCAGAACTCATTGGACGGCGCTTCACAGTGCAGATGGACAGTGACCCAAAGCATACTGCAAAAGCAACCAAAGAGTTTTTGAAGGGACAAAAGTGGAATGTTATGCAATGGCCAAGTCAATCACCTGACCTGAATCCCATTGAGCATGCATTTCACTTGCTGAAGACAAAACTGAAGGGAAAATGCCCCAAGAACAAGCAGGAACTGAAGACAGTTGCAGTAGAGGCCTGGCAGAGCATTACCAGGGATGAAACCCAACGTCTGGTGATGTCTATGCGTTCCAGACTTCAGGCTGTGATTGACTGCAAAGGATTTGCAACCAAGTATTAAGAAGGTAAAGTTTGATTTATGATTATTATTCTGTCCCATTACCTTTGGTCCCTTAACAAGTGGGAGGCACATATGCAAACTGCTGTAAGTCCTACACCGTTCACCTGAGTTGGATGTACATACCCTCAAATTAAAGCTGACAGTCTGCAGTTAAAGCACATTGTGTTTGTTTCATTCCAACTCCATTGTGGTGGTGTATAGAGCCAAAGATGTTAGAATTGTGTCGATGTCCCAATATTTCTGGACCTGACTGTATCTCGCTACTCTTTCTTATTCCCGAGATCTAGGCTCCTGAGAGAGCAACATCATTACAATTGTTACTAGGATTCATTACAGTTTTCAGAAGGATGCAAATACAGGAAGTCCTTGGTTAATGACCACTCGTTCAGTGACCATTCAGTTACAACAGCAACGAACAAGTGATATTTATGACCAGTCTTTGAATTTGTGGCCATTGCAGCACCCTTATGGTTATGTGATTGCAATTCAGGCACTTGGCAACTGATGTACAAATATGACGGTTGCAGAGTCCCAGTCACATGATAGCAGTAACACTTAGACTTATATACCACTTCATAGTGCTTTACAGCCCTCTCTAAGTGGTTTACAGAGTCAGCATATTGCCCCCAACAATCTGGGTCTTCATTTTACCGACCTCGGAAGGATGGAAGCCTGAGTCAACCTTGAACCAGTCAGAATCAAACTCTTAGAGTGAGCAGTGAGTTAGCCTGCAGTACTGCATTCTAACCACTGTGCCACCATGGCTCTTCAAATGTCAAGAGTCACATGATTTCCAGTTGCAGCATTCACTGCCAGCTTCCAACAAGCAAAGTCAATGGGAAAGTCGGCAGGAAGTTGCAAGCTGCAGTTTTTTGTTTTTTGTTTTTAAATTTGATTTATATGCCGCCCTTCTCTGGAGACTCAGGGCTGCTTACAATGCGTTAAACAATAGCCTTCATACTTTTGTATATTTATACAAAGTCAGCTTATTGCCCCCACAAACTGGGTCCTCATTTAACCTACCTTAGAAAGGATGGAAGGCTGAGTCAACCTTGAGCCTGGTGAGATTCGAATTTACAGTAATTGCAGACAGCTGGTTTTAATCACTATGCTTTTAGTCTGCTGAGCTAAACCAGGCAGTCATGTGATGTTGCATTTAACAGTGCATGATTCACTTAACTACCGCAACTGGAACTGCCGTCGTAAGTCAATGCAGTTGCCATGTTTTTTTGCTTTACAACCACATTGCTCAGTGACAGAATTTCTGGTCCAAATTATGGTTGTTAACTGAGGACTACCTGTATCTGTACTCAGAAATAAGCCCTACCGAATACAATGGAATTTACTGCCAGGTAAATGAGTACAATTGAAATCTCTTAATTTATGAAATGAAAATATTGGTATCAAATTTTCATTATTTAAAATTTTATTTCATGACCAAGTTTTCTATTAAACTGATTTCACACAACCCACTGTATAAAGAAAATGTACAGAACATTTTATAATTCAAAGTTAAAAAACTAGACCTGGTTTTAGCAAGGACAGCAGATCCACGCATCAAATACATGAGGTTCCTACCCCAACCTCAGTGAAGGAATATTGTAAAGAGAGAAAGTAATACATAAGTGGTATTTCCACGCTTCCTAATTCTTCTTTACAAATGCTTCTCTCTGGACTATTTTAAAGTTATATGCTCTCAGTCATTCTCTGAGTGCAAAGGTCGGTTTAGGTTTAGGTTTATTTAATTTGTATACCGCCCTTCTCCCAGAGGGACTCAGGGCGGTGAACAGCCATCAATAAAACATATAAAACATATAAATACAACAATTAAAACATTTAAGAACATATTAAAATCCCAATTAGATAAATTTGGCCATAGAAAATATAAAACCCGAAAATTTAAAACGAATTAAAATTAAAATTTTATTTCGCCAGGCCTGCCTGGCGAAATAAAAAGGTCTTAAGAGCGCGGCGGAAGGTGCGTAAGTCCGGGATCCTCCAAATCTCCGGGGGGAGCTCATTCCAGATCGTAGGTGCTCCCACAGAGAAGGCTGTCCCCCTGGGGGCCGCCAGTCGACATTGTTTGGCTGACGGCACCCGGAGGAGGCCTTCTCTGTGAGAGCGTACCGGCCGGTGGGAGGCCACTGGTGGCAGTAGGCGGTCTCGTAAGTATCCAGGTCCTAAGCCATGGAGCGCTCTAAAGGTAGTAATCAAAACCTTGAAGTGCACCCAGAAGACCACCGGGAGCCAGTGCAGCTCGCGCAGGAGAGGTGTCACATGGGAACGCCATGTCGCTCCCGTAACCACCCGCGCGGCCGCACTCTGCGCCAGTTGGAGCCTCCGGGTGCACCTCAAGGGGAGCCCCATGTAGAGGGGGTTACAGTAGTCCAGGCGGGAAGTGACGAGGGCGTGAGTGACCGTGAGTAACGAGTCCCGATCCAGAAAGGGACGCAACTGGCGGATCAGGCGAACCTGATAAAAAATCCCCCTGGTCACGGCCATCAAGTGCTCTTCTAAAGACAGCCGTGAATCCAGGAGGACGCTCAAGTTGCGAGCCCTCTCTGTGGGGGCCAGTGATTCGCCCCCAATAGTCAGTGATGGCACCAACTGACTATATCGGGGCGTCGGAAACCACAGCCACTCGGTCTTGGATGGGTTGAGTCTAAGCCTGTTACTCCCCATCCAGATCCATACGGCCTCCAGGCACCGGGACATCACTTCAACGGCATCGTTGGGGTGGTCCAGGGTGGAGATGTATAACTGAGTATCATCAGCATACTGATGATACTTCACCCCGAAACCATGGATGATCTCACCCAGCGGCTTTACATAAATGTTGAACAGAAGGGGCGAGAGGACCGATCCTTGTGGCACCCCACAAATAAGGCGCCTTGGGGTCGACCTCTGCCCCCCTGCCAACACAGACTGCCACCGGTCGGAGAGAAAGGAGGAGAACCACCGCAATACAGTGCCTCCCACCCGTAACTCTTCCAACCGGTGCAGCATGATACCATGGTCAATGGCATCAAAAGCCGCTGAGAGATCTAATAGGACCAGGACAGAGGAGCAACCTCTGTCCCGAGCCCTTCAGAGATCATCAACCAACGCGACCAATGCCATTTCCGTGCTGTACCCAGGCCTGAAACCCGACTGGAACGGATCCAGATATACTCTTTCATCCAGGTACTGGGGGAGCTGCCGCGCAACCACACTCTCGACAACCTTCGCCACAAAGCGAAGGTTGGAGACCGGACGATAATTAGATAACACTGCCGGGTCCAGGGAAGGCTTCTTGAGGAGAGGCCTCAGCACCGCCTCTTTCAAGGCGGCAGGGAAGACACCCTCACCCAATGATGCATTTATAATCCCCTGGAACCAGCCTCGTGTCACCTCCCGAGAAGCCAGCACTAACCAGGAGGGACACGGGTCCAACAAACATGTGGTCGCGTTCAGTCCACCCAGAATCCTGTCCACATCATCAGGAGCCACAGGATCAAACTCATCCCAGATAATGTTCACAAGACCCGCCCCAGTCACCTCCCCTGAGACCACCCAGTCGGAGTCCAGGTTTTCCCGAATCTGAGTGATTTTGTCATGCAGATACTGTACAAAATCCTCAGCTCTACCCTCCAAGGGGTCCTCCCGTGCTCCCTGGTGGAGCAGGGAGCGGGTCACCCTAAGCAGGGCGGCCGGGCGGTTATCTGATGACGCAATAAGAGCAGCAAAATAGTTACATTTTGCTGCTTTTATCGCCACTAAGTAATTCTTAATATGAGATCTTACCAGTGTCCGGTCAGATTCAGAATGGCTGGCCCTCCAACTACTCTCTAGGCGTCTTTTCCGGCGCTTCATCTCCCTCAACTCCTCAGTAAACCAAGGAGCCAGGTGAGATCGGCACCGGGTCAGAGGCCGCAAAGGCACGACCCGATCCAGAGCTCCAGCGGCCGCCCTATCCCAGGCAGCCACTAAGTCTCCAGTCAAGGTGTGAGCCAGAGCCTCAGGGAATGGCCCAAGCTCCATCTGGAACCTCTCGGGTTCCATCAGGCGCCTGGGGTGGAACCATCTTACTGGCTCCGCCTCCCTGCAGCGAGGTGCAGCGGTCCGAAGATCAAGACGGAGGAGTGATCCGACCATGACAAGGGCTCGGTGACTATATCCCCTATTTCAAGATCACTCAACCACTGTCCAGAGACGAAAATTAGGTCCAGCGTGTTTCCCCCCCTGTGGGTGGGGCCATGAATTAGTTGGGTCAGGTCCATAGCTGTCATGGAAGCCATGAACTCCCGAGCCACTTCAGATGCCTCACCCGCAGATGGCAGGTTGAAGTCCCCCATGACCATAAGTCTGGGGGTATCAACCGCCACCGCTGCGATGACGTTGAGTAGCTCGGGCAGGGCTGCTGCCACGTGGCAGGGAGCCAGGTACGTGATCAGCAAACCCATCTGAACCCTGTGACCCCACTTCACAAGGAGGGACTCACAGCCGGCCGTCTGAGGAACAGTGGCCTCTCTCGGTCTAAGACCTTCTTTGATAATAACTGCTATGCCCCCGCCCCTTCCCTGTGGCCTCAGCTGATGAAATGCGTAGAAACCTGGTGGGCACATTTCAACGAGGGGAAGCCCCCCTTCTTGGCCCAACCAGGTTTCTGTAATACCTGCCAGGTCTGCTCCCCCCTCCTGAACAAGATCACAAATGAGGGGGGCCTTATTTACCACAGACCTGGCATTGCACAGCATCAGCTGAAGGCCCGGGCCCTGAGTTAACAAAATGATCCCAGGACCTCCCCAATGAGGAAAAAACAGTTGGGGATAATTTTACTTTGGAAGAAAGGTGACTAAAGAGAACACAATAAAGGTGTATAAAATCACTAAAAAGTCAATAAAATGGACAGGATGATTTTTTCCCCATAAAAAACTAGGTTTGTTTCATCCAATGACACTGAGAAGGATATGCAAAACTGGCAAAATAATGTGCAGCACAATATATTAGTTAATCTACAGAATTCCTCAATATATCTGGTGAGGGTTACTAGCTTGGATGGCTTTAAAAAGATATTAGATAGTTCATGGAGGACAGGCTTAAGAAGCAGCTACTAATTTTGAAGATATGGCTAACAAATGTGAGAAGCAATATAGTAGCTGTGTATAGGACCTTGGCTATTTTTATGTTCTAAGATGGATGCGAAGTCTTTAAGAGGGAAAGAACGGAAAGAGGTGTTTTCTGTAAGACAATTAAGAGTAGAATTCAACTTTTAAGTTTCTGTTCCCTTTCCTACAACACCTGTTGCCAGACATTACAGAACACTATTTTAAGAAATACAGAATATAATTAACCAAACATTGTCTTTTACAAACTTCTTACAATATATTCCATTTTTAATACTGTATTTTCTTATAAAAGTAAAATTTCCCAATCAATACATTTGGATAATTAAAAAAAACAACCTACCTTCATTTATTTTGGATATATCTATGCTAGAATTATTAAGCTGCAAGGTGGCTTGAAGAGCAGGTAGTAGCTGTCGAAGGAGATTGGGGTCCTGAAGTAATAGAGGAATTGGTGATTGTGAGACAGGTGAAACAGGGACCGTAGAAGCAGATGAAGCTGGTGCAGAAGGTAGATTTAATCCAGAAGCAGATGGTGTAGGAGTTGTACATGAGTGGGATAGAGACTTGTCCATAGACAAAGATTCTGAAAATGAAAAAAAAAGTTGCTTAAAAAAACCGCACTGCTCTCACCTACATCAGTTACAGGAGGGATGGAAATTGAATCTCCACCCCTTCATAAGGTATCATCAGGAGATGGGTTTTAAGGAAATAAAGTTGCTTCCACAAAATATGACCTCCTGTCACCATTTCTGTTTCTTCTACTGCTCATCTGAACACTATGAAAGGAAATAATGCTCTGGGGAGACGATTATCAGTTTTCCTTCTACTTATTCTAAAATTATTATATAACTGAACTTCAATTTCCCAAAGCAGTTGACCAAAGAGATTGCTAGAGTAAAATTCAACATAAAACATACATTGGATGACGGCAAATTATATGAGTAGAAAGCAGTAACAATGTAATTTGGATAGTAGCATCAAGGAACAGCAACATCCATAGACAAAATCAACTGATTCAGAACAAACGCTTGTTTGATAAGATATCAAAGCTTTCAGAATTCATAAAAAGATAAACAATTCTTTATTGTAGTGACTGTTTTGCTCTTTTGCATGTTATGAAAATTTATAAACTTCGTTTCACTCATATGTTATAATTTGGAATTTCAGGCACAAGAAAACAGGAGTAGAGTTCAAAGCACTAAAAGTTTATTTCATGCTACCTATATGCAAAAATCTGATCGACTAATGGTCAAGTCAAATTGGCACTAGAACAAGAGACAACAGAAATGGGGGGGGGAGGGGCTGGATTTAGGTCTTTTGTGGGAATGTAGCAACTCCAAACTGATCTGCTTGACCCTGCCCTCAGGCTCTGCCTGATTATCTCCTACATTGCTCCCCCCTCCAACCTAGCACTCCCTCCTCCATGGCCTCTTTGAAGCTACTCTCCCCCTCCTGCAAACTCTTCAAAGTCAGAGTTCTCCTGGGATCTTGGCAAGGGCAGGAGGGAAGCAGTCTCAAAGGAATCTTCCTTCCTCACTTATGAAGCAGCTGGTGAGCCAGGTGGCAGTTGCTGAAACACAGAAACAGTGTTAGAACGTCCCTCCCCTGCCCAGGAGTTGAAGGCAAGAGGTAGAAGGCCCATGGTAAGGTGGTGCCCCACCTCCACCCAGAGTGATCCAGGGAGGCTGGTTAATTCCTCCATTGGGTGGTGCAGAGCAGAGGTCTGGAAGCTTGGGTGGTTATAGTTTTTCAGGGAAGCATAGGTGAAACTGGCAAACTAAATCCAGGGTGTGAATGTACTGTGAGTTTTCCCAGGAGTGTTCAGCAACCATTTCCAATGAATCAAATACTAAACCTTTTGCCTCTGGCATATAGAGTCCAAAATTTCCTCTACCTTGTATTGTTTCTCCCTCCAAAAAGACCGGGGGGGGGGGGGGGGGGGGGGGGGGGTTGCTGGCATTGCAGAGTGCTGGAGGGGGGCATCCTTAAACAGCAAAGATTGATGAAAGACTAGATGCACTTTCATAGAGGGAAGGTGATGGGACTGACCTGTCAGAGAACCTTGAATGGCCTCACAAATTTAGCGTCTAGCTTCTTGGAAAGTTTTGAGAATGCTAAGAACTTGGTAGAGAGCTAGACCTTGTCCCCTACTGCTATTGGTAGCCCCTCCCATCAGTGGGCATCCACAGCTTTTTTGTAAGACTGCTATGCTTGGTCAAGCTGCTGCTCTAATAGGGCTTGGGCAGTGAGCTGCTCCTGTAAGAGGTCAACAGCTCCTGGGACAGAGGAATCTTGTACGGGGTGGTCTGGCAATACTTTCAGGTGTGTGCCATACAGAGTTTGAAAGGGTATAATTGAAATCAATGTGCAGAGAGTGTTAATATAAGGAAATTCTGCCAGTGCAAAAATGATGCTGAAAGAAGGCTTGGCAGGCAAAATGCTGCTTTAATTCCTCAAATGCGGTCTGGTGCGTGTGGGTCCAAGCAAATTTAATGCCTTTCTTTGTCAGGTGGATAAGTGGTTTAACCTTGTGAGCAAAGACCGGAATAAATTTTCTGTAGAAGTTAGCAAAGCCCAGGAAATTCTAAATGCCTTTGGCTGTGTGTGGGGCTTGTCAGTCCAGCACTGCTCTGAGGTCCATCTGGATACTGCTTGTGGAGATACAGTACCCAAATCAAAGCCACATTTTTCTGGTTTGGCAGAGATGGTTGTCTCTTAGACTAATGAGGACTGTCCAGATGTGTTCTATGTGCAGGAATTTGTTCTCAGAATAAATCAGGATCTCTTCCAGATAAAATACTACAAATTTATCAAGATCAGAGAAAACTTGGTTCATATTACTGGAAAATACTGCCCATGTTTACTAACCCTAACGGGATGACATTGTATTCAAATTTGCCATACCTGGTGTTGAAGCAGTTAAGTATTTGTGGCTCTCTTTAATCCTAATGAGATTGTAGGCATGTAGAGGTTGAAATCTAGAGAAAATGTGTGCCTTTTGCAGTCTATTTAAAAGATCTGGAATTATTTATTTATTTATGTAATTTATATGCCGCCCTTCTCCCGAAGGACTCAGGGCGGCTTACAAAGAAAACATTCAACAATTCGAAATTACATAAAAATTAAAATCCAATTAAAATTTATTAAAATTATTTCAATGTAAAACTCCCCCAATGGATCAGCCCATTTGATAAAAGAGCCACGTCTTCAGTTCCCGGTGGAAGGAGAGGAGGTCAGGGGCTGTCCTAAGCCCGGTGGGCAAACCGTTCCAGAGGGTCGGCACTCCCATAGAGAACACTCTCCCCCTGGGTGCCGCCAGCCGACATTGTCTGGCTGACAGCACCCTGAGGAGGCCCACTCTGTGGGAGCGCACAGGACGATGGGAGGATGGCAGGAGATGATCCTGCAAGTACCCCGGGCCTAAGCCATGTAGGGCTTTATAGGTGAGCACCAGCACCTTGAAACGGATCCAAAGGACCACCGGCAGCCAGTGCAACTCGTGCAGGAGAGATGTCACATGGGAGTAATGAGAAGCCCCCGTAACAACCTGTGCGGCCGCATTCTGGACTAGCTGTAGCCTCCGGGTGCATTAATGGCAGTGGGTAGTGGTTTCTGACCACCACTGAGTTTAGCACTTTGTAGTTGTGAACTATGGAAAGAGGGGGGCACCCCACTTTTGCTTGATGCACTTTAATCTTGTTTCTTGGGAACAAAAAGTCTGGAGCTGAGGCTGGTGATTTTGGTTGAATACAGCCCTTTTGTAAGTTAGAATGCTCAGGAAGATAAATCTATCTCAGCATCTACTTCTGTCTTACTATCGCAGCACCATTGAGAGTGTCCTGACATACGGCATTCTTGCATGGTATGGGAGCAGCTCTGTAGCGGACAAAAAAGCTCTACAGAGAATCATTAAAACTGCCCAGAATATCATTGGGCTCCAGCTACCAGCCCTGGACGACATCTTCGAATCTTGCTGTTTGAGGAAGTTGCATAACATTCTCAGAGACTCTTCCCTTCCTGCTTACAATCTTTTTGGACTGTTGCCTTCTGGCAGAAGATACAGAACAATTAAAACTCGGACCACACTTTTCTGAATAGTTTTTATCCCAGAGCTATAATTGCACTCAACAATGAACTAAAGGGCCATCATCAGTAAGCTGTTGGACAGCATTACTTGGTCTGTTGTGTGGATGTTTGGATGGTTTAGGGGTGGGGAATTGTGGTGGGTGGGAGTGTGTTTGGGGATTGTTATGTGTGTTGGACCTGGTCTTTGGGTGTTAAGTGAATTTCATTGTATGGGTATACTGTAACGGCTTCCCATCGCCCGGTGCGTTCTCACAGGGAGGGCCTTCTCCGGGTGCTGTCGGCTAGACAATGTCGGCTGGCGGCCCTCAGGGATAGAACTTTCACTGTGGGCGCGTCCACTCTTTGGAATCAACTCCCCCTGGGGCTTCGGTTGGCTCCTGACCTTCGCACCTTCCGCCGCGAATTAAAAACATGGCTGTTCACATCGCCCAGCCTGGACTGAGGGGGTTTTGATTATTTTAATGGGTTTTAATATATGTCTAAACTATATATTTATACATTTATGTATTTTATGTATGTATATTTATGTATTCTACGTCTTTTATTGGGTTTTACTTGTGAGCCGCCCTGAGTCCTATGGAGATAGGGCGGCATACAAATTATATTAATTAATTAATTAAATAAATAAATACTGTGTATACATGTACAATGACAATAAAGTTATTATTATTATTAGAGTCCAAATATTGCTTCAAGGTTGCTAACTCCTTAGCTGACATTAAATGCTGTCTCTTGGAAGGTATTTTTGTACCTGGGACTAGGTCTATGGCAAAATCGCAGTGTCTCTGTGTGGGAAGGTCTAACACTTCGTCCTCCCCAAAAAAATTTGCAAAGTCTCTGTACTTGCTTGGTAGATTGGAAATCTACTTGCCTTCAGGGGTGGCTGGTGGGGGGTTTCTAGAGTGCCGATCACAATGCAGGAGATAACCTGCATTATCAAAGGAAATAGTCTGCCTCTTCCAGTGCATCATGGGGCTGTGAAGTTGAAACTAGCCTGATCCCAGCACTATTGGAAGGTCCAGGTGGTTAGTCATGAAAAGGGTTAACTTCTCCAAGTGTTTGGCTATGATTAATTGTAAAAGGGCTGTGGAATGTGTAATAGGACCTGCTTTCAAAAGCCAGCCATCAATTATTTTGACTTGCAAGGGAGACTTCAAAAGGCCCATGGGAGTCTTGAGCTCTTGTACTGTTGCAAGGTTTATAAAGTTAGCTGTCACTCCTGAATCTAGTAAAGCAATAATGATTTCTTCCCTGCCACTTGGGAGATGTAATGTGGCATCAATTTTTAACACTTTGGTGGGGTTGTATGTGAACTCGGTTCAGTGTTTGGTGAGCCTCTCCTGTGAGCTCTTGAGGGAGAGGCTGTTGTCGTTTCCCTGGTTGTATGGCTTGCTCTCTGGACGGGTCTCACTGGAATTGTGGCTGGAATGCATGTCTCCTCTCCTGGGTGCTTTGGACGAGCAGTCCTTGACCATGTGCCCAGATTCTCCACAGTAAAAGTAGAGTTGTAACTATCTGTGTCTCTGCCATTCTTCTGTGGCTGAGGATTGCTTGGCTATGCTAATCTGCATGGGCTCCTCACCCCCTTCATCCATTGCAGTCGGTATAAGCTGGGGGGGAGGACTGGAGATGGGAGTTGAGGACCTGGTAGCTTGTGATGGGTGTAGTGAGCCCAGATCTCTTCTAAACATGAGTCAATTATAATGTATGACCTGTAGATTTAATCCAGCATCTGGTGGAACTCCCTGCCCAATAAGTTCATCTGCAATTGTCATTCAGGCCATGTCAGAACTATGCCATCAGTGAATGCTCATTCCAATTCAAATCAGTTGAAATTAATTTGAAGTACTCAATGTAGACTCTAACTCGATGGTTGCCTTGCCGGAGTTGGTACAATTATTGCGTTGCTGTGTCTTCTTTTATGGGATCACTGAAGTGTTGCCTGAAGTTGGTTATTAATTTCTGGAAGTTATCCAAGACCAGCTCATTGCATTTAATCATAGGGAGTACCCATCTGGCAACTGAAACTGTGAGGAGGCTGAGAATGAAGGATACTTGTGATCTGTCTGTTGTGAACTCCCCTGGCTTGTTGCTGATGAATATGTAACATTGGGCCAGAAATGTTCTCATCTTATCCAAGTGCCCTGCATACATCTCCAGTAAACAGCCAGGGGTTGTATGCAGTAGGGCACAGGCTGCTGGCAGAGGAGCAGAGGCAGGCGCTGAAGGTGGTGGTGGAAACTTTTGAGCTAAATGTTGCATCTGCTGGAGTATTTGATGCATATTAGCTGCTGAATTCCACACTTCTGTCTCCAAACTGTCTTGGCATCTGTAGATGGTGTCCATCTCTGAATTGTCTGCTGCCGCTCCAGGTTGTGGGTCCGATGCCATGCTGTGGTTTTCATAGTAGTCCGTGAAAATTTTGTAGAGTACATCAGATTACTATCAGGCACAAGAAACCAGGAACAGGAGTAGAGTTCAAAGCACTAAAAGTTTATTTCATGCTACCTATATGCAAGAATCTGATCTACTAACAGTCAAGCCCAGTTAGTGCTAGATAAGGGTCAATGGAATTCATGGGGGTGGGAGGTGGACTTAGGTCTCTTGTGGGAACGTAATGACTCCCAACTGATGATGTGTTTGACCCTGCCACTGGACTCTGCTTGGTCATCTCCTACAAGAATGTCTGCTTACATTAAGTTTTTAAAAAAATAATCCATAAACAAGACTCAATAGTGAGTACATTCAGAAAATATTAATGATACAAAAATGATATGGGCAACAAACTTATTGAACTGAGATTAATACAGATAGTCCTTGAGTTATAACCATAATTGAGCCCAAAATTTATGTTGCTAAGTGAAACATTTAAGTGAGTTTGTCCCATTTTACCACTTTTCTTGTCACAGTTGTTAATTTCATTTCACATTTCATTTGTTAAATTAGTAACCTGGTTGTTAAGTGTATTTGGCTTCCCCATTGACTTTGCTTGTCAGAAGGTTGCAAAAGAGGATCACATGACCCCGGGACACTGCAACAGTCATAAATATGAACTAGTTGCCAAGCATCTGAATTTTGATCATGTGACCATGGGGATGGCTGCAATGATCATAAGTGTGAAAAATGGTCATGTCACTTTATTCAGTGCCATTGTAACTTTGAGCGGTCACTAAATGAACTGTTGTAAGTCTAGGACTATCTGTACTGTGTGGCTTTCTAAAAACACGCGTAAAAGAAGTAAACATTCAATGCATGTTGTGCCTTTGTGTTGTATAGGATAAGAATGCCACTAGATTAAACAGTTACAAAAGATCAAGGCTACTTAAAAACCAATAATTAATGTAATTCTTCAGTATTACTCTTTTCACAATGCTGGACGTTTTAAAATACCCTATATAGCTTGCTTGTCTTTATTTCAAGTATTTCTAGTCCAAACCTTTTATTTGCCTGAAAACGGAGACTGATTGAGGCCTATGTAATCACAAATTAAGGGGCACTGATCAGCAAACAGAAAAAAGTTTGCAAACCTATCATCCCAGGAATTTTTAATGTTCTAATTTCACAGGACAGAAGCAATATCCCGTACTCTTAAGGCTAGAAGAGCATGCCTGGATTAACAATCTGGTCTTGAAAAGTTCTATACCATTGGACTACTCAAAGGGCTGATTGAAAACTAAATGAAAGCAAAAAGCTTGCAAGAGTTTAAATTTAAAATGTTTAAAATGGGTTGATGGGGACAGTTAATTTTGATTTACTGATTTTAAAATATTTTTAAAATAAGTAAAATGTTAATATACATCTCCATGGTAAACAGTTGTATTTGAACTAATTGGGGGTAACAACTTACAGTGACAGAAAAAGTATTATACTTGAGGTATTCTAAAGGATCTTTGAGGAATTGGGAAAGAATGTTACAACTACAATAATACGTTTTTTAACGTTTGTACTATGTGTATTATCTTCTGGCTGTTCACTGCCCTGAGTCCTTCGGGAGTAGGGCGGTATATAAATTTAATAAATAATAATAATAATAATAGCACCAATAACTGCCTGTGTGAATGCACCATTTAGACGAGATAAGACACGAAGAATAAGTTTGAAGAATCTGCAGGACTAAGTGGAGAGGTGGAATGAATGAAAGTTAAGGTAGAAATTTTTGAAAATAAAATAGAAACAATAAAGAGAGGAAATACAAATATTAAGAGATGAAAAATTAAGCAGATAATGGATTACTACTAGATTTACAAGAGAAAGAATATTGAGGCCAAGAGTAATTCTAGAAGTTGGTGAAAATAGGAGAGGGCTGTTGAAGCCTTAAAATTAGGATGGGGAGAAGATATGGGTAGAGATCAGGTTCTATAACAACACATTAATGTCAAGTTAAGGATTAATAATGCCAGAATGCTATGCAAGAGAAAGGAATAGAAAATAGCAATAGCACTTAGACACCGCTTCATAGTGATTTACAGCCATCTCTAAGTGGTTTACAGAGTCAGCATATAGCCCCCAACAATCTGGGTCCTCATTTTACCAACCTCAGAAGGATAGAAGCCTGAGTCAACCTTGAGCCAGTCAGAATCAAACTCCTGGCAGTGAACAGTGAGTTACTGCATTCTAACCACTGTGCCACATCTTGTTTGATCACTGATAACACAATAAGTACTTTTACAAAATACTGGAAATCCTTTATGGACTTCTCACTGAAAATGAATAGAACAGAATTAATGATTTTTGGATTTACCAAATGAAAAGGGTTGCATATGGGAAGAAGTTATTTATGTGATGTAATTTCAAAGGGAGATGTCAGACATGAACAACCAGACCCACATGTGTAGAGTTTATACTAGCTACTTTATTGTTCTCTGCCTATAATACAGGAATCTCCCCAGACTGGCAGTTTTCACCTGAGAAAGATAAGGCTCCAAAGATATTAGGGTGGGGGTCAGAACCTGTCCTCTTGTGTTTTACATAGTGAGTCCAGCCTAATTCCCCACTTGAGCCCTCCTCCTGACTGGGACGGTTGCTCTCCAACATCACCCCCTCCCTACAACAGTCCCCCTCTCTCTTCCATGTCATCTCAAAAGGAACTTGGGAGGGGTGGGAGTGAAGCCAGGTCAAAGAACACCCCTTCCCCGAATCTGAAGAATCTGTTGCACCAGATGGCATGTTCTGCAAAACATCTAGATAATTAAAAAGATTCCTCCCCCCTCTTCCTCAGGAAATGAAGTGGATGGTTGGGCCTCATCAATCACCATGCACCCCTCTGCCAGGTTAACCCCTTGTTGTGGCCCGTCAGCGGCCTGTGCAGCTAGTAGCTGATTCAGACAGCGAGGAGGCTGGTGTGGTGCTGCGCCAGCAGCCTGTGCAGCTGGCACTCGAGTTGGACAATGAGGAGGCTGGAGAAGATGTGGTGCCAGATGCGGGGATTCAGCCAGGGCCTTCAGAACCTCCAGAAGCTCCCATAAGTGAAGAGGAAGAAGAGGAGGAGCCTCTTCTCAATGCACGGGGGCACAGAGCTGCCAAAAGGCGGAAGTGGCTCCTCAGGAGGTCTCCTCGAGAGTAAGGCTTGGGGCTAATTGGCCACTCCCTTAGCCTATTTAAGGAAGGACGACGACTGAGGTAATTTGCAGGGAACAACTTTGTTCACTCTCCTTCGTGTCTTGATCTTAGTTCTCTGCAAATTGCTTCTGGGCTTTCTGCCAACCATAGTAAGATTACGACTATTTATTATTTGGATTCTTGTAGGCTGTTAATTAACAGCCTTTGTTTGAAAAAGACTGATTTAATTTATTAAACTAAGGCTTGTACAGACTTTGTGTGTGCTGCGTTCTTTGGGGTCCATAGCTGGGGCAGAACACTCCTTCATTTAGAGATTCCCCACCAGTTTCCAGTACGGGGCAGGGAGTTGGGAATCTGGATGGCCTTGGCTTGTCTGGGAAATGCTGGTGGAATCACCACACCAAGTCAGGAATGTATGTATCAGGCATTTTCCCAGGAACATTCTGACTCTAGGTAACCCCTCCAAGGGTTATGTACTGCAGGCCTTTGCCCCTTCTCAGAGTTTCTGCAACTTGGTACTCCTCCTCACCTTCCACAATCGGTGGTGGCAGGTGCTGTGAGCGTAAAGGGCTAGGAAGGACTACCATGACCAGCAATGAATGATGAAAAACTAGGTAAACATTCATGGAGGGTGGCAATTGCAAACGAAAGGCCACAGCATTAATCTGCTTGAGAATCTTAAAAGGTCCCACAAACTTTGTATCAAACTTCTTAGCGGGTCTAGTAGAGGGCTGTCAAACTCGTGGCCTGTGGGCTGGATGCGTCATGTGCTGGCCACGCCCATGCCCAGTTTAGCTACAGGGTAAAAAGTCACAATACGTTGCGTGACAATGCTGTGATGACGAGAGTTTGACACCCCTGGTCTAATAGAAACCAGGAATTTGGCAGACAGCCACACTTTGTCCCCTTGAGCAATTGGCAGTCCTTCCTGTCGATGGGAGTTTGCAGACCTCATGTGAGAGAGTTTAGCATGGTCTAGCTGCTATTTCAAGAGGGCTTAGGTTGCCAACAGTTCTTGCAAATAATCCACTCCTCCTGGGACAGAGCTCTTCTATGGCACAGCCACAACCATACAATACTTGAAAAGGGAGGGGGATCATAGAAATTGATCTGCAGAGTGCATTACTGTAAAAGAGAACTGTGTGAGGGGGATCCGTGAGGTCCAGTTATCCTGGCTGTAGGTACAGTAACATCTCAAACACTGCTACAACATCAGGTTTTATCAGCCTCACCATTAATGGCAGGGTGGTGGGCAGATGACAGGATGACCTGGACCCTCAAAAAATGGAACAGTGCCTTCCAAAACATGGGAGGTAGATTGACTGCCCATCTGATAAAAGTCTTGAAACCATGCCTGTTTAGCAAAAGACATGGTCGAAAAGAGATGAGCTGTTTCTTTGCAGTGGGCAACCCCTTGCAAGGGATGACATGTACCATTTTGGTAAAAAGATCCACTACTACCAATATGGAAGCACAGCCTTGGACTGGACATAAATCAGTAATAAAATCCAACCTTTTATGACAGCATTCAGTCTTTTGGGGTAGCAGCCTAACAACATGGCATATCTTGCCTTGGGAATTTTTGCCCATTCTTCCTTGCAAAAGCACTTCAAATCTGTCAGATTGCAAGGACATCTCATGCATACAGCCCTCTTCAGGTCACCCCACAGATTTCGAATTGGATTCAGAGCCGGGCTGTGGCTGGGCCATTCCAATACTTTGATCTTCTTCTGGTGAAGCCATTCTTTTGTTGATTTGGAAGTATGCTTTCAGTCATTGTCAAGTTGAAAGGTGACATTCCTCTTCATCTTCTGCATTTTAGCAAAGGGCTGAAGGGTTGGTGCCAAAATTGATTGATATTTGGAAATGTTCATAATTCCCTCCACCTTGACTAAAGCTACAGTTTCAGCTGAAGAAAAACAGCCCCAAACCATAATGCTGCCACTACCATGCTTCACTGTAGGTATGGTGTACATTTGGTGATGCTCAGTGTTCTATTGCACCAAGCATACTTTTGGGAATTATGCCCCAAAAGTTCAACCTTGGTCTCATCAGACCATAACACATTTTCCCACATGCTTTTGCTAAATTTGATGTAGGTTTTTGCAAAATATAGCCAGGCTTGGATGTTTTTCTTTGTAAGAAAAGGCTTCTGTTCTGTCTTGCCACCCTACCCCATAGCCCAGACCTTTGAAAAATACAGATTGTTGTCACATGTAGTACACAACCAATACTTGCCAAAAATTCCTGCAGCAACTTTAATGTTGCTATAAGCCTCTTGGCAGACTCTCAGACCAGTTTTTTTCCCTTGCTTTTTCATCAATTTTGCAGGGACATCAGTTCTTGGTAATGTCACTGTTGTGCCAAATTTTCTCCACTTGTGATGACTGTCTTCACTGTGTTCCATGGTATATCCAATGCCTTGGAAATTTCTTTGTACCCTTCTCCTGAATGATACCTTCCAACAATGAGACCCCTTTGATGCTTTGTAAGTTCTTTGCAGACCATGACTTTTGCTTTAAGAGGTAACTGAGTAAATGTCAGAAAAATCCTATTAGCACAGCTGAACTTTATATGGGCTTGATCAGTCACTTTAATTGATAGCAGTGAGTACTGACTACTATTTAACATAGTTTGCATGTGCTTGGTTAATTCTGAACAGTCACCTCCCTACTTATAAGAGGTTGTATACAGTTACGCAACTACCGTATATACTCGCGTATAAGCCGAGTTTTTCAGCCCGTTTTTCAGGCTGAAAAACGCCCCCTCGGCTTATACGCGGGTCACGAAAAAAATGACTTTTTCCCTGCAAGCTAGGAAACATTGGGAGAACGGGGTTTGCTTACCCCGCCCACTCCCAATCTATTGGGACTGCCTCCTGAGTTCCAGCTGATGGCTAGAGGAAAAAAAAAAACTTTAAATTCTTGCGGTGGGGCTTCAAAGGCCCCCCCTACAGCTGATCAGGGTTAAAAGAACACAAATGAGAAGATCGGTGCCGGCTGCAAAAAGGTGCCTGCTGCAAAGAGCACATTTTTTTTCTCCTTGTGCTGAAACCAAAAGTGAAACTAAAACAGCTTGTTGGCTTTGCTGTTTGCTAAGGCAGATTTCTTTTTCCTCATCAAAAAAGGTTGGTGCAAACAATGGGAAATTTATGGCAAATGGCAAAAGAGGGGAGTTCAAGATTTTAAAACACAAAAGAAAAAAAAAGCTCTATTTAAATAGGGAATTGTAATAATTGAGATATTATTAATTGTATATTGTGTTGAAAGCAGAAATGGTTAAGTTGTGGTTTGGAAGAATATTGGGAGAAATTATTTGGTTTATTATTATTGGTAAATATAATTAATTGATTTGTAAGAAATTGGATTGCATGGAAATAATTGGAATATTCATGTTCATATTGATTAATATACAAAAAATATAGTTATATAACTAATTGATTTATATTAAAATGTTGAATTTGTATTAAACAACTGTAATATTACATAATTAAGCAATGTGAGGATTGATATAAAAATAGATGACAATGGGAAGGGGTATAATATAGAATAGAAGTGAAAAATTGAATTTGATTAAGATTAGAGATGAGGATGAAGGGTAATATTGGTTTTTAAAAAAATAGATGAGGAATAAATATGGCAAAAAGGAAATATAGAAATTGTAAATTTAAGTGAAATGACTAAACACTGTTTAAATTTGTGAACCGGCCAAATATTCTGTTCAAAGAAAATACATTGTATGTTTGTATGTGTGTTTCTAATTATTGCTATTTATTCATATTTGTTCTCTTTTATACAGGTCCTCGCACTTTTGACCAGTCTTTTTTTATTTTGAAATTTACCAGTAGCCGCTGCATTTTCCACCCCCGGCTTATACGCGAGTCAACAAGTTTTC
This sequence comes from Ptyas mucosa, assembly GCA_012654045.1. Classification (NCBI taxonomy): domain Eukaryota; kingdom Metazoa; phylum Chordata; class Lepidosauria; order Squamata; family Colubridae; genus Ptyas; species Ptyas mucosa. The sequence goes on from WNWU01012754.1 coordinate 73,221, forward strand.
CCAGTTTTGGGGGGTAAAATTGGGGGGG
>WNWU01012754.1:93248-128956 GCA_012654045.1 Ptyas mucosa
CCCAGTCACGGCCGTCAGATGCTCTTCTAAAGACAGCCGTGAGTCCAGGAGGACGCCCAAGTTGTGCGCTCTCCTTGCGGGGGCCAATGATTCGCCCCCGATAGTCAGCAATGGCATCAGCTGACTATATCGGGACGTCGGAAACCACAGCCACTCGGTCTTGGATGGGTTGACCCTGAGCCTGTTCCTCCCCATCCAGATCCGCACGGCCTCCAGGCACCGGGACATCACTTCAAGGGCATCGTTGGGGTGGTCTGGGGTGGAGATGTACAGCTGGGTGTCGTCAGCGTACTGATGATATCTCACCCCAAAACCACGGATGATCTCACCCAACGGCTTCACATACATGTTGAACAGGAGGGGCGAGAGGACCGACCCTTGTGGCACCCCACATATGAGGGGCCTCGGAGTCGATCTCTGCCCCCCTGTCAACACCGACTGCGACCGGTCGGAGAGAAAGGAGGAGAACCACTACAACACAGTGCCTCCCACCCCCAACTCTTCCAACCGGTGCAGCATGATACCACGGTCGATGGTATCAAAAGCCGCTGAGAGATCTAACAGGACCAGGACAGAGGAGCACCCCCTGTCCCGAGCCCTCCAGAGATCATCAACCAACGTGACCAATGCCGTTTCCGTGCTGTACCCGGGTCTGAAGCCCGACTGGAACAGATCCAGATACGTCGTTTCATCCAGGTGCTGGGGAAGCTGTTGCGCAACCACACTCTCGACAACCTTCGCCAAAAAGCGAAGGTTGGAGACTGGACGATAATTTACCAACATTGCCGGGTCCAGGGAAGGCTTCTTGAGGAGAGGCCTCACCACCGCCTCTTTCAAGGCGACAGGAAAGTCACCCTCACCCAACGAAGCATTTATAATCCCCTGGAGCCAGCCACGTGTCACCTCCCGGGAAGCCAGTACTAACCAGGAGGGACACGGGTCCAATAAACAGGTGGTCGCGTTCAGCCTGCCCAGAATCCTGTCCACGTCCTCAGGGGTCACAGGATCAAACTCAGTCCAGATAACATTCTCAAGACCTGCCCCTGTCCCTCCCCCCGATACTACCCAGTCGGAGTCCAGATCTTCCCGAATCTGAGTGATTTTATCATGCAGATACTGAACAAAATCCTCGGCTCTACCCTCCAAGGGGTCCTCCCGCGCTTCCTGGTGTAGCAGGGAGCGGGTCACCCTAAAGAGGGCGGCCGGGCGATTATCTGATGACGCAATAAGAGCAGCAAAATAGTTACATTTAGCTGCTTTTATCGCCACTAGGTAAGTCCTAATATGGGCTCTCACTAGTGTCCGGTCGGATTCAGAACGACTGGCCCTCCAACTACTCTCTAGGCGTCTTTTCCGGCGCTTCAACTCCCTCAGCTCCTCAGAGAACCAAGGAGCCAATTGAGATCGGCGCCGGGTCAGAGGCCGCAAAGGCACGACCCGATCCAGAGCTCCGGCGGCCGCCCTGTCCCAGGCGGCCACTAAGTCTCCGGTCGAGGCGTGTGCTAGAGCCTCAGGAAATGGCCCAAGCTCCATCTGGAACCTATCAGGTTCCATCAGGCGCCTGGGGCGGAACCAACTTACCGGCTCCGCCTCCCTGCGGCGGGGTGCAGCGGTTTGAAAATCTAGACGAAGGAGAGAGTGATCTGACCATGACAAGGGCTCAATGACTAAGTCCCCTATCTCAAGATCACTCAACCACTGTCCAGAGACGAAAACCAAATCCAGCATGTTTCCCCCCGTGTGGGTAGGGCCATGAATTACCTGGGTCAGATCCATAGCTGTCGTGGAAGCCATGAACTCCCGAGCCACTTCCGACGTCTCACCCACAGATGGAAGGTTGAAATCCCCCATGACCATAAGTCTAGGGGTATCAACCGCCACCGTGGCGATAACGTCGAGGAGCTCAGGCAGGGCTGCTGCCACGTGGCAGGGAGCCAGGTACGTGATCAGCAAACCCATCTGAACCCCGTGACCCCACTTCACAAGGAGGGACTCACAGCCGGCCGTCTGAGGAACAGTGGCCTCCCTCGGACTCAGACCTTCTTTAATAATCACCGCTACTCCCCCACCCCTGCCCTGTGACCTCGGCCGATGGAATGCAAAGAAACCTGGTGGGCACATTTCAACGAGGGGAACCCCCTCTCCTGGCCCAACCAGGTTTCTGTAATACCTGCCAGGTCCGCTCCCCCCTCGCAAATAAGATCACTAATGAGGGGGGCTTTATTTACTACGGACCTGGCGTTGCACAGCATCAGCCGGAGGGGTGGGCCCTGAGGGTCTATGCAGCCTGGGAAACGGGTGGAACCTTGGGGGCCGGAGCACGCCACTGCTTGTACACAGCGGGTGCGTACTCCCCTAACTTGATATGGCCCCGTTCCCGCCATACCTACCTCTCCCACTCACGGTAGTGATATTTAAAGCACTATCTGGGCAAACTCTGACTCCCCCTTCACGCCAAGACCCCCACCTCCCACACCATGCTTCTTTGCCAGGCCCACCCCTCCCCTTTGTGGGCTATCCCCCATACCCACAGTCTGCGTTCCCAATAAACCCTCCCCCTCCCTGAAACCCCTTAAAAATTTCACAAAACATTTGAATAAAAAACCCCTCAGCCCCCTAGTTTTCACATGCCACCTCTCCGGGTCCCAAAACCCGTCATTGAGGTGGGCCCTTGATAATGAAGGGGGCCATATCTGCGAGAGGGGGGAGTCTCGCAGAGCAAGAAGGTCCAATGTCCTGTACATCTTCAGGTGCAGCGATAAAGGGGAGGGGAAACGAGGCATATACAGGGGTCTCACAAGATATAAACATCCGGGTAATTGTTCAATGAGACATGCTGATACTTCTGCTGTCCTCTCACGACAACGGATAGGGTCCTGACATGAGCAGTCCAGTGAGAGTAACATCCAACTCGCCCTCCCACGACAAGCGGCCAACAAATGACCTTAGATTGAACGGAATAATTCTCCCAATGGCGCAGTCAGGATGGAGTAAAGACCCCTCAGATATTGTCTTATTGGCTAACCCAGGTCGAAAAGGATGAGAACTATCGGTCTATAAATTTGTGCTAAATAGAAATATTAGACGATATAGAAATTAAAGGTATGGAAATAAAAAAGGAACAATATAAATTACAGGGATTCGCAGACGATTTAGTCTTTATCTTGGAAGACCCACAAGAAAATGGACTTAAACTAATTAGGAAAATAGAAGAATACAGTGAAGATGAAGGACTGAAAATAAAGAAAAAACCAAAATAATAGTTTAAAATGTTACAGACATACAGAAAAAAGAACGAGGAAAATAGGTATACAGATAGTCAAGAAAGTTAAATAGTTAGGAATTCAATTAACGACAAGGTTTGTAACAATTAAAGAAGATAATTATTATAAATTGGCGCAACAAATTAAAACGGATTTGGAGAAGTGGAAAAACCTACAACTATCATTGATGGGAAGAGTAGCCACTATAAAAATGAGTATCTTGACAAGATTACTATATTTATTTCAAACAATACCAATAAAACTGGGAAAAATATTTTGAAGAATTAAATAAAACAATATTAAAATATATTTGGAAGGGAAAAAAGCAAGGATAAGCTTGAAAATGTTGCAAGATTCTAAAAATAGAGGTGGTTTTGGGCTACCAGATTGGGAATTGTATTATTAGGCTTCGATACTTACTTGGGTGAAATAATGGATTGGCTTGAGGAACCTTGGAGGGACAGGAACTTGAACTAGGTTGGCATGCCTTTTTATGGTATGGAAAAAACAAAATACATAGCTATTTCCAAAGACACTATGTTAGGAATGCATTATTATTAGTATGGGAGAAAATTAAAGAACATTATTTGAAAATACCAATCTGGCTTTCCACAATGGAGGCACTGATTTATCCAAATGTTATTGATATAGAGAATGTTACCAGATATAAAGATATTTTAAATGAAAAGGGGGAATTTAAAACTAAACAGGAATTGAGTGATCAAGGGATTGAAATAATGAGGTGGCCATACGTGCAGATACAAACTAGATACAAGAAGGATGTTAAAATGTTTGGTTTGTATAAAGAATTAGAATTAGATCAGATATTAACAGGGACAGATGAAAAATTAACAAAGAAAATATATAGCTATTTATTAAGTATTAATATGGAAGAGGAACAAGTAAAAGAGACAATGATAGTATGGGCTAAAAATTTTGGCTCTTCGCTTGAGTTAGATCAATGGCAGAAATTATGATATAGAAATTATAAATTAACAATGCCTACTGCATACAAAGAAAATCTTTATAAAATGTCTTATAGATGACATTTTCCGCCATCAAGGTTATCAAAGATGTTTAAGGATAAATCTGCAAAATGTTGGAAATGTCACCAGATACCTGGTTCATACTATCATATGTGGTGGACATGTCAAAAAGTGAAAAAATATTGGACAAAAATACATACATGGCTTGAAAAAATGATAAAACAACATATAGATTTGAAACCAGAGACATTTTTGTTTGGCATTTTACCAGACAAGTATAACAAGGGGAATGTATATTTGATTTTACCTGTATTGACTGCAGCGAGAATAGTATTTGCACAACAATGGAAAAGTGAAGAGATCCCAACAGATGAAGATGTGATTAGAAAAATATTAGAATGTGCAGAAATGGATAAGCTAACACAATTAAGGAAAAGAAAGAAACTGAATATTTTTTTGACTTGGGACTTATTTTATCAATGGCTAGCTGACAAAAACAGGAGCTAGAAACAGAGAAATATATGAAAGAATGTGATATAAGGAAGATACGTTAACTTGGTTAAACAAATAGTATGATTATTGCTGTTATTAATATAATTGATATTAGTGTAATGAATATTGTTGTAAACACTGATTATTTCCTAAAATGATTTGTACCCAGACAACACACTGTTCAATTGAAATTGGAATTTTTGTACACTATAAAATAAAATAAAAACTTACTACAAAAAAAACCTTTACATAATATGTTTTGGACTGAAATACTCAATTTATCCAGAACAGAAATTGCCTAGAACATAGTATGTACAGTATTGTTTGCTTGATTTCTATTAACTGCAATTATCTAGAATTTCTTGAAAAGGGAAGCAAAGTAAGCAAAATTTAATAAAATAAAATTGATTGGCCAATTCAGTATTAGTACTTACTGCATCAGATGTTTTGCTTGGATTATTGCTAGGATTAGAAGAATGTGAATTTGAGCTATGAAGAGCACTGTGGTTATGAGTGTTTTCTTGTGGAGAATAACTGGTCCCTAGAAAACAACGGTTTATATTATTTCTCAATTACTTAAGTCCAACATACTTTATCTTGGTGCATATAGGCTAAGCACCATGTCACACACATACACACTGTACAGGACCAATTTCCCACTGAATAAATAGCTATATTTTCTAAAGAAAAAAGTTTCTGAACTGAAATATAAAATTATAAATTTAATAAAATATTATGAATTTTCAGCACAATTGCCCCCAGTGAAGTTTAATCAATCATTCTAAAAGATTACTTCAGAAATATGCCAAAGTATAACAGAGCCATGAAGTTCACAGTGAAAGTTTCTATCATCTATCCATCCATCTTAAAAATGCATCCAACTCCCAGCCCTCAAGAGGCAGTCAAGTAAAGTACCATGTTCAATGACATTGATAACTGTGGAGGTCCAATTACAATTAGGAGACTACTCCTCCCATGCAGGTCCTGAGGAAAATAATCCACCAGTGACCAGACCTTGGAGGTCTTCTAATCCAACCCCCTCAAGCAGGAAACCCTATACCCGTGATGGCGAACCTGTGGCACTCATAGCCATATCAGTGGGCACGCCATCTTAGCTCTGATTTTCGGGCTTTCTGGGCCCACCAGAAGTAGGGAAACAGGCTGTTTCCTGCCTCCGGAGGGCCTCGGGGTGGTGGGGAAGGCCCGTTTTTCTTTCTCACCTGGCTCCAGATCCTCTCTATGAATCTGGGGAGGGCGAAAACAGCCTTTCCCACTCCCTCGGAGGCCCTCCGGAGGCCTGAAACGGCCCATTTCCCAACTCCCGGTTGGACAGGAAGTGACGTTTATTGCTGTCCCCAGCCTCCAGAGACTCCTAGAGAGGCATACCATTTATGGTACTGCTTGATAGTTTGGGTTTTTTCCTTGATGTTTTTTTTATATGTTGAAACTTTATTATTGTTGACATTTGTTGCAAGTCTAAATTCATTCTGACCCTTAGCTTTCTTGACTGTCTTTGCAGATTTGGGCTATTTGCTGGTATTCTGCTTTAGATATGTGACCCTCTTTCCATTTCTTATACTTGTCCTTTTTATCTCTCAGTTTATCAGAGTTCTCCATGGTTTAATTTATCCAATTTATAAAAACAACTTTATAGCATGTGACAATATAACCCCACTCTTAATTTCTCTAGAGCCCAAAATGTTTGGGTATAGATGACAAAATTTACTTCAGGGCTGAGTGTAGGATTTGATACCAAGATTTTAAAGTTCCAATATTCAGTCTGTTACACTACATTATCACTTGAGTAAGCCTTTCCTATTTTTTCTGGGGATAAAAGATATATTAGCAGGGGTGAAATGCTACCAGTTCAGGCGAACCGGTAGCGGAAATTGGGGCTGGTTCCCCAAACCGGTAGCGACTGCTGACTGGCCACACCCCCGAACTGGCTCGCCATGCTTCCCTGCCTTCCACGCGGCCTTCCCGGTGGTCCCCCATGCCCGCTTGCCTTCAGAGGTCAGCGTCCGGCCCGGCCAGCGGGCGGGCGGCCCTTGGTGGAAACGCAGAAGCTGATCTGGGGCTGAGAGGGGCAGCAGCAGTGCTCCGGGAGGGCAAGCAGACATGTGCCCACCCTGTTTCTGCAAAGGCAGAGCCCCCCCCAAAGCAGGGCGATCCAAAGTGGGGAGGAGGATGCTGCAGAAAAGGCTGCCTTCCACCCGGGCCCACGTGCCTGCGGGGCTTGGGGCTCCGAAGCAGCCCACTGGCTTCCCACCCACCCACCTGCTTGCTCTCTTTGACTGCTGGTGCCACTCTGGGAACTCGGCCCACAGAGTCCAGCGCTCCAGGGGAAGGAGGCTCCACTACGGAGCAAGAGGTGCGGAAGCCTCCGGCGGCCGGCAGCCCCACACACAGGGACAGAGCCAGGCCCAGCCGGGCCACCACGGAGCCCAAAGAGCTTTCCCTTCGGCCTGGGCAGTGGCACTTACCCAGCCAAGCCAGTGTGGGTAGCCCTTCATCTTGCTGAAGACCAGGTTGCCGCATTTACAGTCGCACGGCCAGCCAGAGCAGGACCTGGCGCGGGCAGAGGCCAATGCAGCCCATGCCGAGGCCGCCCTGGCTGAGCGATCACAGTGCCTCTGCAGCAACAGGCGCACCATGGACGCCTTGCCCGCCTTCACCTCTGTGCACTGCGCTTGGAAGGGGCACAGAAAGAAAGAGGCTGAGGCTACAGGCATCTCGCGACAGGGGAAAATAGGGTGTTAGAATAGAAAATAGAAATTTTTTTCCTGCCAGGTTCTGTGGGCGTGGCTTGGTGGGGGTCATGTGACTGAGTGGGCGTGGCTGGGAGTGATGTCAAGTTGGTCCCGCCCACTCAGTCACAGGAACCCCCCCAAGCCACGCCCACAGAACTGGTAGGGAAAATTTTTAGATTTCACCACTGTATATTAGGCAGTTGAAATAACAAATGTTAATAGTGCCACACAATTCACATTACTTAAATAAAAGTACAGTACATGTTAAGACTTGGTTTCCTGGATGCCCTGAAATACCCACTTCACTCCTTTGCAGTATCACTGTGGTAGATGACATTATTGTCATCACTGTGGTAGTAGATCATTATTCAATTTTAATTTGAACTGTGTAAAAATGATGTTACCTAGTTTGGTTAATGAAATATCTGCAAGAAAACAACCAAGCTCAGAGAGCACCAAGGACCCCTTTTTTCAACCCTGAGCTACAAATATTCTCCTTTATTAATAAAATGAAGTATATGTACAATATTCCTAATTTTCTGTTTAACAGTGATGAGCTGCATTTTATGACATGAATACTACAAGCAACTTGAGTTGAAACTTGCTTCTTTAGGCATAAAACACAGTAAATGCTTTAATGAAGCAACAAGTAAAGTTTAAAAAATAGCAATTAAAAGAAAAGTTCTACTGAAGAATTAAAGAAAATCTGATTTTTCAGTTATGACCCAAAAGATTACTAGTAAGAACAAAAACCCTAGCTAGATTACTGCATACAGCACAGTATGCTGCTATGTATCTACACACTTGACTAAACCAAGCCTAATGATTAAAAGGGCTCTGTGAACTTCTCATTTACTTCCAAACAGTTAAAGCAGCAGGCCTGAACCAATAAGGATAAGAGCCCATACTATCCTATGTTATGGATGTACCATGTTTCTCTTAGGCAGCATACCTGCACACATAAAGCAATCAGCAGCTCGCTAGCCTTTCATAGTAGAAAATATCAGAACATCAGGCACTTTTAAGCGTCTCCAAAATAATGGTGAGCATGTTTCCTGAATTCTCTTCCACTTGTAAAAAGCTTTTCAGATAACCAGCGCTATTTTAAAGTATTGACTAGTACCATGTTTCTCAGAAAATAAGACCGAGTCTTATTTTTTTTAGACTTGAAAATAAGCACTTGGGCTTATTTTTGAGGCGGTCTTACTTTTTTTGAGGTGCAGCAGGCCAGACTCGGTGAGCTGGATGCACCGTAGACACACCGTCACCTCCATTCCGAACCTTCAGCATTTGGAATGGAGGCTTTTTGGCGAACGGGAGGAAAATGGGGAGGGGGATTTTCCTGCCTACCATCTTTCCCTCAGTTTGTGCTAAGCTTGAGGAATGGATGACAGGCAAGAAAATTCCCCCTCCCCATTTTCCTCCCATTTGCCAAAAAGCCTCCCGCAAGCCTCCCAAAAAGAGGGAAAAAGCAAAGCAACTGGCTGTGGAGCTGCCAGCTTCAGGGAAGCAGCCCAACAAGCAGAAGCACTGCGCCCAGAAAGAGAAGGGCAAAAGTGGTATTTGCACTGCCCCAAGGGGCCAGCGGGCTGCAGTTGCAGCCAGACAGTTGCCCACCTCCCCCGTGCCGCATGCTGGCCATGGTCATCCCCTGAGCTTATTTTTGGGGTAGGGGTAATATTAGGCCCACCCAAAAAAAATTAGGGTTGGGCTTATTATTGGGGTGGGTCGTGTTTTCAGAAAAACATGGTATTAGCTGTAATGTGCTAATATACCTTGCTGCTGAATTTAGCTAATTGTCAAAGGAATTAGAGTAGTAACTCAAGAACATTAAACATACACAAAATATGGAGATTTCAAAGAAAACACCTCAGCTTGCCAGACCATACATTTCTTATATGTAAAAAGACAATTATCTACTTTGGATAAAGATGAAAATAAAAGTACCATTAAAAAAGGTATTTAAAACCTATTTCTTTTTTATGTAGTGTATATGTATTTTACGTAGTGCTCTGCCAACCTGAAATAATGGTGAGGCAAATTGATTCAACTATTATTTTAATATTTAAATAAAGGTTAAAGGAAACTCACCACCATCCCTTTCTCTAACTCTGTGGCCATGAATGGTTTTAGCTTTATTGTGTCCAGTACCGTCACTGTATTTATTTTCAGGACTATCGGATCGCCGCAACATTTTATTTGGTGGTGAAGGGTCTGTGGCGTCCCGCATCTTGTCATGCCGGTGATCTCCACCACTGGGGTGACTCTTTGATGTGTATTTAAGAGCCTGTAAGAAATTACAAGAATAGATTTTTAAATTGTGGTATTATACCTAGAATTTACAATGGATGCTTTCATTATCCAGATTTTTAATCTAATATCTGACATTTAAAGTATATACTTAGGCATATTCTAGGTTATTATTATTTTTGGACATAATCTCCATGGTGTATCACAAGCTATTTTTCAGACAACTCAATTCAAAACAGTTCAACGTTTGCCTTGCAGCTGTCCAAAACTATCTGTAGATCTACTTAACAAGTTATCCAGAATGTAACTCAATACTTGATTGCTTTAAAAATTTCCTAGCAATTGATTCTGGATGTTTTTTATATTCTATTAATGAGTTCTATCACTGATCGATGGGATCTATTAAAAATAATGCATTTAAGATTCCGATTCTTAATCAAAACAGTCAGTGTGTAGTCTTTTACAGAGAGTAACATATTTGGAGTATATATTCATACTTCTGGTTAAGAGAGCAAACTTTTGAAACACAGATGTAACTGTTAATAGTTATATAAATATTGTAAATGATACTGCTATAAGAGGTGGTAGCTTGTCTCTATCAAAAGCTTATATAGTTTACCCAAAGTACAAAAACACTTAATTTTAAATATTTTTTACTTAATTTTAATAAGATCTCATTTCTGAAGACAGCAGTTATGTAGTTTACAAAAACATTTTCAGAGAAACTACAGATTCAATAAATTCTCAAAGATTATGAAAGTGAGATAGTGTAGGTACATAGCAACTGCTGCACCTGTACTTGCACAGCAAAACCACTTTGTGCTGTACTGAATAAAACAGAGAGCAGCCAGCTATGGTTAGCAGCTCTTCATCTGAATTATTTTGCAATATACACCTTTTGCCTAGTGGATATTTACACAAGACAGGCTGTCATCCAGTACAGCCTCCAAATACACTGGTCAATTTTTTTCAAAAGTTTTGCTTCCTGAAAAACTTTTGGTGATGACGGACCCCTTCAAACTGAACACAAATATAATTTCAGGATAACTGTATCATGTAGGAATATTGAGAAATATGGAATTAACTTTTAATAACTATAAGGTATTTAATCATACTTCCAACATGCTGCATGAGTTCAACAGAGCTAAAGTGTGTTGCTACCAATTTTCATTTGTACTTTGTGTCTGATGCATCTTGCCACAGTGTCCAATAATAGTCAGCATGGATGGATTCCAGTTGCCCAGTTACTGTTTTTCTATTGTGGCAATGTCCTGGTGAAACCTTTCACCATGTTCATCACTGACTGCACCTAGTTTTTCAGGAAAGAAGTCCAAGTGTGAATGCAGAAAATGAATATTCAGTGACATGTTGCACTTCATGGTCTTCCATGCTATAAGAAGTTTCTCAACCAACTGAATGTAGTTTGGTACTCTGTAGCTGTCAAGAAAATTCTGAATTACATCCTTGAATGTTTTCCAGGGGATTTTCTCTGGCCCCACTAATGGATCTTTGAACCCTTTGCCACTGATGATGTTATCTGATCTGTGGACCAACAAAAATGCTTTCCTTAATCTTGGCATCAATTATTCTTGGAAACTTGTCTCAAATTGTCTCAAAGCATTGGGCCCTATACAAGATACAGTTCAGTGGTGAGAAGATTCTGCACTTAGGCAGTAAAAAACAAATGAACAGGTATAGAACAGGCAGTACCTGGCTCAACAGTAGCAACTGTGAAAGGGATCTAGGTGTCCTGATGGACCACCAATATGAGTCAGCAGTGTGCTGCAGCTGGTAAAAGAGCCTATGCAGTCCCAGGCTGCATCAACCGAGGGATAGCATCAAGATTGCAGGAAGTGATACTACTGTTCTATATTGCACTAGGGAGGCCACTCTTTTCATACTGCATCTAGTTCTGTTGGGGCCCGCCAGCGTCCTGCACGGATTGTTGCTGATCCTGACGAGGAGGCTGGTGTGGTGTTGCACCAGCAGCCTGTGCAGCCGGCACTCGAGTTGGACAGCAAGGAGGCTGAAGAAGTGGTGCCAAAGGCAGAGATTCAGCCAGGGCCTTCAGAACCTCCAGAGGCTCCTTCAAGTGAAGAGGATGAAGTGGAGGAGCCTCTTCTCAATGCACGAGCACACAGAGCTGCCAAAAGGCAGGAGTAGTTACTCAGGAGGAGGTCTCCTCAAGAGTAAGGCTTGGGCCTAATTGGCCACTCCCTTAGCCTATTTAAGTTTGCACACAGCTGGCAAAGGTTGCAGGAAACAACGCATGTTCGCTCGCTGGTCATTGAATGTGGATTGTCTTTGCAAACCTTGCTTCTGGGCTTTCTGCCAACTCTCGTAAGACTTTATCTTATCTGTGGACTTTCTGGCAGGTTGTTAAGGATGTTTTAATTAACAGCCTGCATTTGTAGAAAACTACGTTTGGAAGTAAATTGAGCTTTGTTCATAGTTTGTATGTGCTACATTCCTTGGGGATCTGTAGCTGGGGCAGAACAAGTTCTGGTCACAATACAAAAAAGATGCTGAGGCCCTAGGAGGAGTGCAGAGAAGAGCAACAAAGAAAAGGGGTCTGGAGGTTAAACCATAACATGAACAGCTAAGGGAACTAGATACCGGTATGTTTAGCCTAATAAAGAGAAACCTTAGGGTAGACATGATAGCAGTCTTTCAATACACTTAAAGTGCTGTCACAGGGAAGAGGGGGTTAATTTATTCTCCATAGCACCTGAGGGCAGGACAACAAACAATGGCTCATCAGAGATCCAACTTGGAACTAAGGAGGAATTTCCTGACAGTGGGAGCAATTAATCAATAGAACAGCTTGCCTGCAGAAGTTGTGGGTGCTCCATCACTGGAGGTTTTCAAGAGACTGGACAATCATTTGTCCAGGATGGTATGAGGACTCCTGCTTTGGGCAGGGGGTTGGACTAGAGAACTTCCAAAATACCTTCCAGCCATATGATTCTATGCAATAATGAAAATCTTCACCTTCTTTGTTCATTGCTTTCACAAAATTTTTCAACAGTTCTCGTTTTATGTGGAGGCAACAATATTTTTGTCAGGTCAATAAGTGGTTCATTGTGCCACATTTTTCAGTCCCTGGAACAAAATTGAGTGGCCATTTCTTTTTAATATAACGTGACTCTTGCACAGCTGTGCCAATTGCACATGTAACAACAGTACTTGGTATATCCAAGCTGCATTCCAAGAAGCAGAACCACTACTTTCAGATCTCCACAGTTATTCAAGTTGTACTTGGTGTACTGGATGTGCTTCAACAACAGTTCCATGTTTTCATAGGTTTCATGTGTGCAGCAAGGCTAACAGGTACTGAAGAGTGTACATTACCAAAACAGAATATTTCTATAAAATGGTACATGATAGGTTAAATTACAGGCTACTTTCGTAATTAGCAGCCAAAAATCTGTAAAATACATCCAAAAGCATTCAGGAAGTAAAATCTTTGTTGTCCAATGATATTAAGCTCTGCTGGATACCTGACAGTACCTTAAGAGTCAAGTAATTATTTTTATCCCATTCTCTGGTAGTGGGTGGAGTAAAAATGTCTGAAGAAAAGCCAACTACAAACTAAAGTTGTGGCACTCTCCGACGAGTCTCCAACATCCGAGTACCTGCACCACTCCTAATTTGCAAGGTCTTTATGAATAGGAGGATTGAAGAACTAGAATTCCCCTACGGGTCAGGGTCCTTTATTGTTTTAGGAAAGAGTTCCTATAAACAGCTGCCTTACCGCTATCCCACCGCTTTCTTCCGGAGAAAAAGAAACAATGCCATCCTCCCGTTCACCATAGGACCTAGGCCCTGTTTCCCTGCCCCGCAAGGCCCCTACCGCCGTCTCACTCAGGCGCCCCGCACTCGGCGAAGGAAACCAACCGCAACCGCCCCCTCTTCCTCCTCTCCCAGGCGGCCGCGCGCGGAACTAAGGGGCGGTACGTGTGCGGCCTGCAGCGTCGGCGGAAGCCTGCGCTCGATTAGTTTAACTCGCCCTCCCACACTCTAGTTGTTGCCGCCGCCGGGCCGCTCAGTGTGGGGACTGCGGCAGGCGAAGAAGTCAGTACCTGGTAGAGCTGCGAGTCCCCCTTGCGGTCGTGACAGCTGGAAGAGAAAGAGACGGATAGAAATACGGATAGCGTTAGCGAGCGACCGTTACTGGCGATTGGCATGGAGGGACCGCGGGGGACAGCGAGAGGCGCAGTCGGGGAGGGCGGGACGCGAAAGGGGTATTTACCCATCATTGAGTCTTTGCTGTTTCCTCGCATACATTACCATCAATGCCCGGCCTGTGTGTGAGACTGAGGGGACCAGGAGGGCGCGGCTGGGCCACGGACGCCGCCGAGAGAGGAGCACTCTGACCAGGGATGGGGAAGGGAGGGAGGTGGCTCAGGCAGTTCAGCTGTGAGAGGAAGCGACGCTCAAGGGCCCATCTCCTCTCCGCACTCGCAAGGACAGGCAGAGCTGCACAACAAGCACACTGAGGAGAGACGACGATTTCCCCGCCGCCCCCGCGGTCCGCCTTCGCTTGCTCGCCCGCCGCTGCCACCTCCCCCTCCCGCTAGCCACTGCTTCCAACGCCACCGCCTTCGCTTAACGTCGGCTCCTTCCGACCAAACTCCTCCCCTATAATTTTTTTAATTCTTCTTCCTCTTTCTTAGGCGTAAGCCCCGCCTACCTCCCCTCCAGATTCCGAGAGCCTCTTTGGAGGGACATTGGCCGTTTCCGTTCAATGCCGGAAATCCCTTGCCGTGAAAGGTAAAGCCTGCGCGCTCGCACTCTCTGCGTCCGATTCTGATTTGCCTTCGGAAAACATCGGAGATTTCCGTTGAACTGACACCGCTCGCTTTTATGCGACGTTGGTAGTCCCAGACGCTGGGTGTCCCCCACCCCGCCCCTTGTATCCGTTGTTTCTTCGGTTGTTTCCGTAAGTGAAATGACGAACGTGCTCCTGTAGGAAACAATGAAATTCAAAAATAAAATCCTTTGTATTACCAACCGTTAGGAAGTAGTCATGGGAAAACAGCACATGGCTAGGAAATTTGGATGATAATAGCACGTAAAGCAAAGGAGGGCGGGAAGGGGGTTAATGTATCCTTAATAGGCGCCTCGGATTAGTTGTAACCCCGGAGGACCTATCCAATGGGACCGAAGGGGAGGGAATGGGGCGTCGCGATAGGGTGTATAAAACGTCTTGCTTTTGAATTCAGGGGTGTGGCTTTTGGATTAGAACTTCCTGTTGAGGTTTCTAGCCGAGACCCCACCGCACTTTGCAAACTGCTTTTATGTTTTTTGTTTTGGGTAAATAAACTACTTACCGATCCAAGTTTTTTGTGTGGAATCATTTCCAACAAATTGGCACCCAGACGTGGGGCTCGAGGCCTCTGTTTCGTGGCACTTGGATAGCTGAGTCGGTTGAGGACGGCATGCCCCGTTGATTTCAACGGTCCACGATCGTGTCTGCGGTTCGGGAGTGCGGAGTAGGGCTCGGGCCCACGGATTAAAATAGAGGTCGGTGAGAACAGAAGGGGAAGAGGATCGGAAAGGAATTGCCGGAAACAGACTGGGCAACTTCGTGCACGAACCTAGGTGAGTAATTCTGGTGAAATAAGAATACACCTAGGGCCTAGGCGGTTGGAGGTTGGGTAGGACAGAGTGAATCTGAGACTTGTGTGTGTTGTGTTGTGTTGTGTTGTGTCCCTAGCAGTCAATAGGATTGTGGACAGAGTGCTGTAGAACAAGTTGGTAAGGATAACTCGGGACTGGTAACCAACATGGTCAATTCAAAGGGATCCCAGGGGAAATGTGTTAAGAAAATTTGTAAAGACCCCAAATTAAAAATTGAACCCCAGAGTCCACTAGGAAAATTGTTAGAAGGATGGGGGAGCCCACCATATCACAAGTTAATAACTGAACTAAAGATGACATGGTAAATCTTTGCTGTTTCATCTGGTGGGAGGATGAAAAAGTTAATTGGCCCTGGTTAGGATGTTATGGAATGATGGGACCAAACAACATTCTGGGTCAGTCAGAACCAGTTTATTATTGCACAAGGTTCAGAGCAGATTCATACCTGAAAGTCTGAACAACCAAGAGCTTTGACACAACTGCTTATATATGTTTTCAAGACAAAGGAGTTGGTGATCTAATACATTTTCCATATATGGTCAAATTACATTTGGTATCAAATACATGACCTCATAGTTGTTCCATACATTTGTTATAAAATAACAGACACTTCCTCATTACTAAACCATTAGCTTCTAGTTTATAAGATTATTTTCAGCTGGACCACTTTCCTAAGTTCTGTAAGTACTAATGGAGTTTTTACTGCTGTCCTTAGGTGATAATTAACTCTTTGCCCCATACATGTCTTTTGTGTGGATGACAGTGAGCCTTTTCAGACATTCTCTATATGGCTGTCTTTCCGTGACAGCTAGGCCTCCTCAGAAGATATATTACCAATAATGGGGTTTAACTGACTTTAATATAATCTCCAGCAAACACGTTTCTCTCAAACAAGCACATTTTCTTTCTTACAATACTGTGAATAAAGAGGGCCCTTCAGTGGTCATCTAGCTGAACCCGCATCATTTACATTATTCCCCCCTCTGAAAGTTTTTTCAATACAGAAACTTTCATAAAATATCTAGTACAATATGACTAATCTAGGCAAGGGATAGGTATTTCTTGATCTTCATTCCCTAATCTTGGAGGTACTCTCTCCATTCTTTCCCAGACTCCATTTCTACATATGTGTATGTTTCAGAGTTTTTATCTTCCAGAAAATGCTCTTGTCACAACCAATTCCTTTTCAGTCGGTATCCTTTTCATTGCTCTGATAGATAGCTGTTTCAGCACCGGGATGGCAGAAGGAATAAAAGCTAGGCCTGCCACAGCACATATCAACAAGAATAACATTTGTTTAATCCATCCGGATCCAGGCACCCAAGAAAACCACATGTCAGTTGTTTGTAACCTCTGACCTATCTTGGATGCCCTAGTTCCTTGGCAACTTCTCTGACCACACCTGATTTATTCATATAGAAACAACAGTCTTCTCCCAAAAATACACACACATCTCCCTCTGCGGTTAGGAGGTCTAAGGCACATTGATTCCACTGACAATACCTATTTTAGGGAAAAGGTGTACTAGTGTGCATATTCCTGTCCAATTTGTTGGCAAACATAAATACGCATCCTTCCTGCATAAGAATACTCCTTTTTCCATTACACACACGCCTATGTTCATGGAGAAAGCATGGGTCCGATGGTTCTTTTCATTAGTCCAGACCCCAAAAGTCCCTGCCACAAACATTCCAGCTAGCGACTGTAATGGGACTTCTAGTGAAGGGTCCTTTTGCTTATCTCTGAGGATTGGGCCTTCAAAAAAATACTGGGAGGTAGTATTCCCAGGGAGAAAGGAGGACACATAAACCCGTGCTGGACCCAATGAAGAGCCAGATAGGGAAGCGAGGGGGCTGGAATAGACTGGGACATTCCAGGACGCCTTCCCTCCTACCCATCTTGTGATGATGGCAGTTAGTGGTAGTGAGAAAGTGACCTTATGGTGAAATGAGTGGTGTGCAGAAGGAAAAAGATCTTTGGTTAGTTTTACATCCCTAAGGTTCATTCTAGGACCAAAGTACACTTCTGATTGACATTGTTCTTCTGTCAGGGATCTTACAGGCCTACCAGATGTCTGATGTCTCTTTACACACAGAGAGGGTCTTCCTATGATTTCTACACCGGTGGCCACAGGGCCAGCCACTGGAAGGCGGCCCATTCCCAGTCCCCCGAATGTGCCACAAAAATCTCCTTGCCTTTGATGTTGCTGCTTTGTTGTTAATATCCCTTTTAAAGACTAGGGTAGCTTTTGTCCTTTCCCAGAGATCTTGCTCAACTGGAACAGCATGATAAAATGCAGGTTGTGGACAATGGTGAGGGCAAAGGCTTGGATTCTAAGGAAGCATTTTGAAGGGCTTCCTAAGAAGAGTGACTTTGAATTAATAGAGATAAACCTACCAGATCTAAACGATGGAGAGATGCTGCTTGAAAGTGTGCTGCTTGAAAGTGTGTTTCTCAGTGTTGACCCGTATATGAGAGTATACAGTAAGAGACAGATGAAGGACTAGCAGACAAACACAACCAGCAGTTTTGACCCAAGGCAGAATCAGACTGATTAACGAGACTTTGACCTAATTCCAGCATCCTTGACATGTAGTTCCCTTTCTTTAATTGTTGCAGGGGTCCGTTCTCTCTTTGTTCTATTCCCCCCTTTACCGAGATTGTCAAACTCTTGACCCAGGTCTAGGAGTTGGTTTAGGATTAAGGTACCCACTCCACCTTCTGATGCCACATTGTTGGCGGGAGTGGACTTGACCCAAAGTGTCCTTATTCAGTGTCCTGATGCTGCTTGGTTCCTTGGGATTCTTGACATCTTAAAATCCTTCCGCAGGGACAAGGGGGATTGTTGGACAATGTTGGACACTGACACAACATTGGGAACTACTGTTCAAGATATTATTACTTAGTAGACCCTTTGCTAAAAACATCCAAAGCCAAAATAAACATACTGAAATCATATTCCTAGAGAAGAGAATGATTTGAATCTCCAACTCTTGCTTTCCATCTGGAGCAGATGCTGCAAATGGGGAGTTTGTAGTGGGTTTAGCTGCCTCCAAATAAGTATTTTGTGTGTGTGTATGTTGTCTCAGTTCTCATATGGGTTGCAAGAATTGATTATACTGATGCATGTTGACTAGTCATGTGTAAGAAAAACATAATCACTTCCTTTCCACACACACATACACACAGGGCCTTAATATCACAACACCCTTATTTTACAAATTCACCATGTCAGGAAGAGGGTTAGGGATATGTGTAACTTGGGAAAGAGCAGTATCAACCTCAGTCCTAGGCTTCCCACAGAAATGGTCCTTATATATAATACAATACCAATAGTAGAGCTAGGATAGTAGCTGCCCAGAGTCCCCACACCCAATCTTCCTCAAACATGAGTGTTTTTAATAATTGCTCACTGGATTCTATCATTGTTAATGGGTTTTACATTACAAATTACAGTCATGGAATGTTGTCTGCCTTTGTTCCGAGCTTTGGCCGTGCGCTGGGAACCAGCTTCCGGGGTGGTTCAGCAAGGCCACCGGATCACCACCGTGTGTTGAGAGTCCGTTGCCAGTTGGACTCAGCAGGGTGTATTTTTCTTGAATTTTAGCACCCATGGCTTGTCAGTTTTTGTCCCTTGGTAGTGTTGTGGCTCCGACCCCCGAGCCCATCGCATCGGAGGAAGAAGGCTCCGAACATGAAGGAGAGGAGCCAGCCAGGCCTCCCTCCCCCGGCCCCTCCTCTGGCAATTCCTCAGCTGCTGGCCAAAGGAGAGGAGATTAGCCAGGAGCCAGGTGTCTCCGATCGGTCGGAAAGTGATGAGGAAAGTAGACTGTGGCTGGACCCACGTCGGCGTGCTAAAAGATCCCAGCAAATGAGGAGCCGTGCCAGGGATTAGCTGAGTCACTGGACCACACCCCACAGGCTATATAAAGGAGTGGGGTGGCAGTTTGAATTCTGTGACGGACAAAGTTTCATTCTTGTTAGTTTCTTGGTGTCAAACCTCAGTCGGCTTCAAGGATTGGAATTTGGACTGTGTTTTTCCCAGCTGGTGTGTATGTGTTTGTTATCTGGTGACGGAATACTCCCCCTTGTTTAGTAAAGAACTTGGCAGCCGGTTCCCATAGGGCTGCCCAAGCCTTGATAACGAAACCTCCGTGTGTGCCAGTCATTTAACCCTCGTCTGTGTGGGTTTGTGCGTGTGGGGGACGGGGACAGAACAGGTAGGTGACAGGATCACCCTGATCTGCGGGTTTCAACCTTGTCCAATGGACACAGGATTTTCCTTCTAAGGTCTTAACTGGTTTGTAATTGTGACCTGCAGTTGTAATAGGGGGGGGTCTACATTCTTGCATATAACGCCTCGGTTGGTTGACATGATCGTTGTCCTGTTGGAACTGCAAAAAGTAATCTCCTTGCTTCCACTCCCCCCTCTTTGAACTTGACCTGGCCAGCCTTGAAAGTGGTGTTTACACAAGGCAGGGGGCCTACCATACAGACGTTCAAAAGGAGACAGCTGGTATTTAGTTCGTGAGGCAGTTCTAAAAATGTACAAGGCCATAGGAAAAAAACTTGAAGCCATGGCAAGTGGGCTTCTAAGCACAGTTTGGTAATAATTGCTTTCAATGATCTATTAGCCCGTTCAAAAAAAATTTTTTTTATCTTTTTTTTTCTTTTTTTTTTTTAAGATACATAAAGCTTAAGTTAGTGCATACACTTCACAGGTTTGAACAGACCAATTTCAAGGCAAACCCCTTGATTCCAGGATCTCTTTAGTGTGTCCCTTTATAATAGCATAAAAAATTACTTCTCCTTTGTCCAGGGGGTGTTCCTCAAAATCAGGTCTTATTTTTGTTTGTAAATCAATTACTTCAGCACAATAATGTTCTTATCCATACTGATCTATTGATCTGGTATTGGCTAAGAACTGTACTGGATTCAAATTGTGATCAGTAGTTAAAATCAAGTTTGTCTGCTGCATTAAAATTGTTTCATATTTTAGATGGGATGCTCACAATAAGGGCTCCCCCAAAGGTCAATTTCCTACTTTCCTACGTTCTTGGACCAGTATTTGACAGGAATGCCACAGACTTCTTTTGTCCTGCCCAATACTGAGCCAATGCCCCTTATGTGATTCCATTCTCTGTATTTAGAAAGAGATGGAATGGCTTTTCCAAATTTGGCAAACTTAATACAGGAGCCTTGGTTAAAGCTTGTTTCAAATTTTCAAGGCTTCCTTTTTCGTGTTCCTCCCATTTCAAACTCCAAGGTTAAGATTCAATTAATGTTGCATATAGGGGTTTGGTAAAATCAGCATAGACAAAAATGCCCCTGCCCCTCCCTTATTACAGTTGGAAGAAAAAGAAGCCTGTCCCTTTAAGGATTGTTGGAAGGCCGAGCTATCCCTTCTTGAATTCAAAACTCCCGGCTGGGAGAGTGCTTCAAAATGATTGGATGTCAGCTGCTTGAGAGCAGAATCAGTGTATTGTTCATAGGAAGACATTCAAGAAACAAAGACAAGCACAGCATTCTGAGGCTAGCCTATTTGAACTGTAAGATTAGCCCCCCTTTTTTTTATATCCTAAAATGTCTTTTGATTTTCTATGTGACCCTTTAAAGTTCCTTTGAAATTCTTTTGATTTGGCATGTGAATTCTTTGATGTGTGTGTGTGATTGTTTTATGGTGTTTAAATCTAAAAAAACCCTTTTCTTTCTTTTCCAGCCAGAGAAGGTCAGGCTGAGGATCTTTACCAAAACGTAACTAATTTAGATAGTGAGACGTTTTATTTTCTTTACAATAAATATGAGTTTAATTAGACAATGCATCTTCGGGTTTATTTTTCAAAAATATACACAGGGAGAACCCAGGATCTGACATTTATTGAGGGCCATTACCCCAAGCAGTTTGGATGTTGTAGAACCCTGTAATTTTGTCCTTCCTTTGTTGTGGAAAATAAGGTGGTTTCAGCTTCTTAATGGCCCATCGATAAACGTGGGGGCTGAAACTCTGCTTGAGTTTCGGCTTATTCCTTTTAGGGAATTTAATTTCCCTGCTCTGTTAATATAAAGTTTCTCCTATCTTCCAACACTACATATTGTAATTTCTAACTCATCTCTGTAACAATTCCTAGAGGGGCAGCAACTTGTGTTGCTGACAAACAAACACGCAAACAAAGAAACAAACAGATGTGCCATAGAATAGAGCACCTTGTCTGTTAAGTATGTAAACTGCAGGCAGACATAAAGACAGAAAAGAGTCAAACTTCAGTGTCAATTCTCTGCCTTTAGTAAAATGCAAGCCAGATTCAGAAAATCTTCAAAATCATTTCTTTTATATAGGTTTAATTAAATATTTTAAACCTGAAAAATTTCCAGAAAAAAATAAAATCAAAATTGTATTCAGAGCAGAAAAGAAAATATATCTGCATAGCTTTTATATGCAAAGGAAAGAAACCAACACAGTGAGAGGAAAAGCTTTATTTGCAGACCACCCATTTCCCCCTCCTTTCTCAGCAGAGAGAAAACCGAAACAGATACTGTAGTTGGCCCCTACGGACTCTTGAATCAACTATATCTTGCACTTCGTAATGTGCGCCTGATACCGGTCCTGGTGGTGTTTGTGGAGACTGAGGTGTGGTGACAGGTTTTAATAAACTTGAATGGAAAACCGGATGTATCTTACCGAGAAGAGGAGGTAATTTCAACATAACAGTTACCGGATTTATGATTTTTACTATGGGAAAAGGACCCACATATTTAGGACCTAGTTTTTTGCTTGGTATTTTTAAACGCAGATATTTAGTGGACAGGTATACGCGGTCTCCGACCTGGAAAGGCAGACAAGTAGCTCGTATTTTATCCGCGTGCTGTTTATATTCGTTTGATGCTTTCTCCAAGGCCTCTTTAACGTGGGGCCATATCTTTGAGATGTTGCAGGACCAGTCATGGGGAGTAGTAGGTCCTGAGGTTTGGAGGTCAAGTTCGGGGATAGCGGCAAATTCTTTTCCCATGACTATGTGGAACAGGGTATACCCAGTGCTACAATGAACTGAGTTGTAGGCCGTTTCAGCGAATGTCAGGAAGTCCACCCAATCCCTTTGGATACGACACATAGGAACGTAAATAATGTTCCACCGTGGCATTGGCTCGCTCCATGGCCCCGTTTGTGCTACGATGATACGCTGAACTCAACCCTTGTATTGATCCGATGTCCTGGAGGAACCCCCGGCAAAACCTGGCTGTGAACTGTACCCCTCTATCCGATATAATCCGTCAGGGGACCCCATGTATACGGTATATATTTTGGAGAAACATTTCACTAGCTGTCGTGCTGACGGCAATCCTTTACACGGGAGAAAATGAGCCTGCTTCGAAAAAAGGTTGAGCACAGTCCATATGACCATATACCCTCTACTATTAGGGAGAGAGATCCATTGAGATCTCATCCCACGGCTGCCTCGGTTCGGCTACCGTTTGTAACAACCCCAACGGTTTTCCGGGTTTTGGTTTAGAAACGGCACAAACATGACATCCTCGGACGTACTTTTCAATTTCCCATCGCATCTTTGGCCACCAAAATTGCCTCCTGAAGAGGTATACTGTCTTCAGGAATCCAAAGTGTCCTGCTGTTTTAAAGTCATGGCATTGTTCCATTAATCGTTGCCTTAGCGTGACGGGAACGTACAGTCTACCCCCCCGCCAGGCTAACCCATCTCGACAGGTTATGGCTGACTGATTTTGTAGTAACCAGTCATCGGATATTAATGCCCTTCTCAGTTGTGACGGCCAGTCATGGACTTGCCATCCTCCTACAGCACATGTCTCGATCGGCCGAGATGGTAGAAGGGCTTGTAATACTTCATCTTTTTTACTCTTGTACTGTGGCATACGTGACAGAGCATCGGCTAAGAACATTTTTTCCCCCAGTTTGTATTTCAGGGTAAACCGAAATCATTGAAAATATTGCGCCCACCTATTTTGTTTCGGAGATGGTTTTCGGGGCGTTTGGAGTGCCTCCATGTTTTTGTGGTCCGTCCAGACCTCAAATGGTTGCGTGCTACCATCCAACAAGTGTCGCCATGTTTGCAAAGCCCATTTCACGGTGCAAGCTTCTTTCTCCCAAACGGCCCAATTCCGTTCCGTTGACGTGAACTTATGCGAGGTATATGCACAAGGTCTGAGGCTACCAGTTGTGTCTTTCTGTAATAGGACAGCACCAACAGCTACGTCACTGGCGTCAGCTTGTATGATGAACGGCCGTGACGTGTCGGGATGTTTCAAAATGGGTTCGTTGGCAAACAGACGCTTGAGGGCTTCGAATGCCTCTTGGCAACCAGGTGTCCAATGTAACAATTGCCCTGGTTTGGGTTTTCCTCTGGGCGTTAACCCCTTTGTGCGTAACAACTCTGTCAACGGCAACGCCATTCTCGCTAAGGACGGGATGAAGTGGCGATAAAAATTGGCGGACCCCAAGAAGCTTTGTAATTGCCTTCGTGTCCGTGGGGCTTGCCAACTGAGTACCGCTTCCACTTTCTTCGGATCCATCTGAATCCCAAAGTCACTAATTTGGAAGCCAAGGTAGTCTATCTCCTTACGGTGAAACTCACACTTCGAGAGTTTAACAAACAGCTCTGCGTCTAGTAGTTTGGTTAGTACTTGCCTGACTAATGGGACGTGTTCTTCCATGGTTTTAGTGTAGATGAGTATATCATCTAGATATACCAAGACCCCGCGATATAAATGGTCATGCAACACGCCATTGATGAGTTCCATAAAAACGGCTGGTGCACCCTGCAACCCAAATGGTATCACCAAGAAGTGGTCACTCCCGAGGGGAGTATTGAAGGTGGTCTTCCATTCGTCGCCTGGGCGTATTCAAACGCGATAATAGGCTTTACAGAGGTCCAACTTAGTAAAGATCTTTCCAGTGGCTAAAGTTGTCAACAGGTCTATCATTAACGGGAGGGGATACAATGGTTCGACACACACAGCGTTTAAACCCCGGTAGTCGACACAAAGACGTAACCCCCCATCCTTCTTCTCCCGAAACAGGACTGGAGCCGCCAAATGCGATCAACTAGGCCGGATGAAACCTCTTGCTAAGTTTTTGTTAATGTATTCTCGCAACTCTTTCAGTTCTCTCGGAGTCATTGAATACATCTGGGGCTTCGGCAGCCTAGCCCCGGGAACCAATTCAGTGCCGCAATCCATGTCGCGATGCGGCGGTAACACATTGCATTCATTCTCACTGAATACCTGGGATAGATAGTTATAGACCGGGGGGTATTGCTGGTCACCGTCCACCCCATGTTTCAAGCCAACACAGGGTTCCGGTCCTATCGGCAGCCGCACTTCGCGAAAACCCCCCTCCCACCAAATGTTTGGCTCCCAGTTGTCCAACCATGCGAGGCCGAGTATAACCGGTTCCATCATCTGCGAGACCACTACAAAGAGTATGCGCTCCCGATGTTCCCCTACAATCAGAAGCACAGGTTCTGTGATGTGAGCAGTCGGCTCCCCACCGAGAAGCGTTCCATCTACCTGTTCGAACCGAATGGGAGTACGCAGAGACATTGCACGGAGCCCTAGCTTTTCCGCTATAGAGCGACGGATAAGGCATCTAGTACACCCCGAGTCTTTCAACGCTTCCTGCGTGCTCGCTTGCTTTCTCATGGGGTGCTGTAAGGTTATCGGTATCGGGAAGGGACGTATAGGATCACTCACCATGGGGTCCTGGACGTCTTCTTCGTCGTCACTAGTACCGGCGGGTTCAGGAACACGAGCCATGCTGGGTGGACCGCCCATAGCAGAGTGCGGCGTGGCCTCTGTCAATAACATCTGGGTTGCTGCCCTGGATCGTTCTGGAGTTCGTATGGTTCGATCCTGTGGCATGGTGGCCGTACTTGCTGTTAGTGGAGTCGATATGCGTGGGGGTGGCAAAGGGCAGTCGGCCGCTCTATGGCCCTCCTGATTACACCTAAAGCAACGAAATGGCCGCCTCCCCAGCTCACCCCTACCATCCCCAAATACTGAGGAGGGCCTAATCGTATTACCAGTAGCAGACCGACCCATGGCCCAATGTCTTGGTTGGTTCTGTTGGCTTTGTTGATTCAGTCTTCGGGGTCTAAACTCCCGCAATCCAACATCTAAATCGACCGCCGCTTTATACCAGTCGAACAAGCAGGGCCCTAAGCCCCGATAAACACAAGCCTGTTGTCAGCGAGATAAGTTGCATTTTTTCATCGCTGCCATAATCAAAGAGAAAAAGGAAATAAAAAACCGGAGCGAGCAGTACAGTTTGAAATTTAGTGCTTGGCATTTGAGATATTGTCCTTCTCCCCCTCCCTTAATAGATAGGGTTACCCAGGTGATGAAGGGAGGGGGACATTCCTGTGATCTGAAGTAGTGGGCAGAAGAGACTGACTTGGAAGATGGCCAATGGGCATTGAGCTATTGTGAGGCAGAAGGGGAGGGGTTTGGTTTCGGAGAATCAGTTTTGGCTGCATATGAGTTTAGGTTGGATCGTAAATTCTTTAATAAATGAGAGATTCATCAAAGACTTTGTGTTTGAGAATGAAATTTATTTGAGATTACGCCAAAACCTGACACCTGTCTTATCTCTCTATCAAGTCCTGACTGGAATTGATTTATAAGGAGCCGTTCTGGCCATGACCGCAGCTTATCAGCCAGATTCTGAAACTCCTTGACATAGTCTTTTGCTGGGCGGCCACGCTGCCTAAGGCTCACGAGCTCCCCCTCTATGGCCTGGGTCCGGGTCTCATCCTCGAAGCGGCGTCTTAATGCTTCTAGGAACAGGCCAAGATCTGTCAACTTGCGGGCATGTTCGCTATGCAAATCGGTGACCCAATCTGCTGCTTCGCCCGTGAGAACCGCCGTCACTGCGACGACCATGAACCATTGTGATGGATATAACCTGCCATAAAGGCCCATGTGGCTAATGATTTGGCTGAGAAACAGTGCCACTTTTCCTGATGACCCATCAAAAGCGGCCTGCACTGGAGGCAGACCCCAGGGGCTCTGAGGAGGCCATAGGCCAGGGCCCCACATTGGCAGCGAGTCCACTTGGCGGGGCTGCGGGGTGGCCTATTCCCAATCCCGGCCTGGTCATGCTGACTGTTAGACCCGTGCTCCAACCCTCGTTCCCTGCTTGGCTGTGAGGTAGCTCTAGGTGGTCCACGAGGCCCCTCCCCACCAACGGCCAGCAGTGTTCCTGTGGTTCCGGAGAGTTCCTCCCGTCTCACACAACCGGCCCGCAGGTCGGGCTTGAATTTAGGACTCGCGAGCTGAAGCCTGCTTTCCGAACCACTCCCTAAGACCCCGCCCCCCTGCCAACTGCTGGAAGGCTCCACGTTAGGAGCCCAGGGTTGCCAGGACGGTGCGTCACGAAAATTAGCCTCCCCAAACCGGTCCCGTAAAATGTCCATGGTAGTAGCCCCCTGGGCCAGTGGAGTAACTCCACTCGCCATCTTCATCCTCAATCCATTTCCTTTCCCTCCACCCCTGGAACTGCGCGCCCACATGGGACGGGGTCTTCACTCTTGTTCCAGTCAAGGCCGAACTATGCTACCAGTGTCCGGTACCAGCTAGAGCGGTTGCCCCCAGATCTTGCGATGGTTCCTGGGCGGCCGACCCCGCCTCACTTGGCGGCGGCTCCCATCGTTTTGGCCTCACCACCGGCTGGTCGCTCGCCATGGGCAGGTCAGCAACAGTGTCCCCGCCTCCTCCTTCTCCGGCTCTTCCACAGGTAGTGCATCCGCAGAGATGCCTTCAGCCATAACGTCGTGCCTCCAATGCCACCGGGTAGCAGGGGGTAGTTGAGGAGCCGCGTCTTCCTCTCGGCTCTCGTTGGTCCGCGATCAGAAGCCCGCAAGAAACACACTCGACTCGAGCAGCAGAGGAGAATCCTGGTTTATTCTTGTGACAACAGCTCTTTCCCGAAGCCGGAATGCAAAGCAAAGCAAAGCAAAGCAAAGACGCGGCTACCGGCAGGTCTGGACACCGGTCTTTTATGGGGTAGCGCCACAAGGGCGTGTTCTCGTAGCGCCAAACAGCTGTTCGCTTTTAAGTCTCCCGCCGGCCGATCCCGGGCGTGCAGTGATGACATCATCTGTGCCGCCGCTGCCATCCATCACTGCCGATCTTTGCAGAACGCCGGGCATTTCTCTCCACTAGCCCCACGCGACCCCAGTAAGCACCCGTGCGTGAAAAGACTCCTAGCCGCAGGACCTCTCACCACCACCCACCCCCGTGAAACCCACAGCCCACCATCCCCACTTGGTAACGTGGTATTCTTGGTCTAGCGTTCGTAGTCAAGGTGTCGAGTGTAGCTTGATGCTCAACAGATGGTTAAAGTGCTGGTGTGGATTGATCAATGGCCCATGTCACACGAAAAATTAATGGCTCTCCACCAATTAGTACAAGATCAGCTGCTTTCTGGTCATGTTGTGCCATCCACTAGTCCATGGAATACCCCTGTGTTTGTGCTAAAAAAGAAAAGTGGCAAATGGCGTTTGTTACATGATCTTCGCGCCGTGAATGCATGTATTCAACCTATGGGCCCCTTGCAGTGCGGGACACCAAATCCTAATCAGATTCCCCAAGATCATGAGGTGATGGTAATTGACTTAAAGGATTGTTTTTTTTCCATTCCTTTATGTCCCTCTGATCAGGAGAAGTTTGTATTTACAGTACCTGCAGTGAACCATTCAGAACCTAATAAATGCTATCACTGGACGATTTTACCACAGGGAATGTTGAATAGTCACACATTATGTCAATTTTATGTTGCTGAGGCACTAGCCCCTTTTCACAAACTTCATCCATTGGTTTTGGTATACAGGTGAAACTCGAAAAATTTGAGCAAAAGTTCATTTATTTCAGTAATGCAACTTAAAAGGTGAAACTAATATATGAGATAGACTCATTACATCCAAAGCGAGAAAGTTCAAGCCTTGATTTGTCATAATTTTGATGATTATGGCTTACAGCTCATGAAAACCCCAAATTCACAATCTCAGAAAATTAGAATATTACATGAAATCAATAAAACAAGGATTGTACATAGAACAATATCGGACCTCTGAAAAGTATAAGCATGCATATTGGTTTGGGCCCCTTTTGCATCAATTACTGCCTCAATGCGGTGTGGCATGGATGCTATCAGCCTGTGGCACCGCTGAGGTGTTATGGAAGACCAGGATGCTTCAATAGCGGCCTTCAGCTCTTCTGTATTGTTCGGTCTCATGTCTCTCATCTTTCTCTTGGCAATGCCCCATAGATTCTCTATGGGGTTCAGGTCAGGCGAGTTTGCTGGCCAATCAAGCACAGTAATCCCATGGTCATTGAACCAGGTTTTGGTACTTTTGGCAGTGTGGGCAGGTGCCACGTCCTGCTGGAAAATGAAGTCGGCATCCCCATAAAGCTCGTCTGCGGAAGGAAGCATGAAGTGCTCCAAAATCTCCTGGTAGACGGCTGCGTTGACCCTGGACTTAATGAAGCACAGTGGACCAACACCAGCAGATGACACGGCTCCCCAAATCAACACAGACTCTGGAAACTTCACACTGGACTTCAAGCATCTTGCAGTGTGTGCCTCTCCATTCTTCCTCCAGACTCTGGGTCCTTGGTTTCCAAATGAGATGCAAAAGTTGCTCTCATCAGAAAAGAGGACTTTGGACCACTGAGCAACAGACCAGTTCTTTTTGTCTTTAGCCCAGGTAAGATGCTTCTGACGTTGTTTGTGGTTCAGGAGCGGCTTGACAAGAGGAATACGACATTTGAAGCCCATGTCCAGTATCCGTCTGTGTGTGGTGGCTCTTGATGCACCGATTCCAGCCTCAGTCCACTCCTTGTGAAAGTCCCCAACACTTTTGAATGGCCTTTTCCTGACAATCCTCTCCAGGCTGTGGTCATCCCTGCTGCTTGTGCACCTTTTTCTTCTGCACTTTTCCCTTCCACATAACTTTCTATTAATGTGCTTTGATACAGCACTTTGGGAACATCCAACTTCTTTTGCAATTACCTTTTGAGGCTTTCCCTCCTTATGGAGGGTGTCAATAATGGTTTTCTGCACAACTGTCAGGTCAGCAGTCTTTCCCATGATTGTGATTCCTACTGAAGCAGACTGAGAGACCATTTAAAGGCTCAGGAACCCTTTGCAGGTGTTATGGCTTAATTAGCTGATTAGAGTGTGACACTTTGAGCCTAAAATATTGAACCTTTTCACAATATTCTAATTTTCTGAGTGTGAATTCAGGGTTTTCATGAGCTGTAAGCCATAATCATCAAAATTATGACAAATCAAGGCTTGAACTATCTCGCTTTGCATGTAATGAGTCTATCTCATATATTAGTTTCACCTTTTCAGTTGCATTACTGAAATAAATGAACTTTTGCACGATATTCTAATTTTTCGAGTTGCACCTGTAGGTTGTATTTCATATCATCTACCTAAAGATCCTCAGCTTACTTGTTTAATGACTTCCTCCTTTCCTGTCCGCCCACTGCTTTCTCCTTCTCCACTATCGCAAGCTCTTACTGGTTTTTTTCTGATGGAGGACGAATGAGAGGAGTGATTGCTTACAAGGATCCTCATGATATCTGGAAAGTGTCCTACACTGCAGTGGAGTCTTCACCTCAACGTTCAGAATTGTCTGCTGCTATCTTGGCTTTCCACACTTTTTCTCAACAGCCTTTTAATTTGATCTCTGACTCTCAGTATGTGTGTCAACTTATTTTTAATCTTCCAGGTGCTTATATCATGCCTAGGATTGACTCCAGTCTTATGGCCCTATTTCTCACTTTGCAGCGACTGCTACAAGACTGGAAACATTTGTACTTTGTCTCTCACATATGCAGTCATTCATCCCTTCCTGGTCCTCTTTCTGAAGGCAACAGTCATGCTGATGCTGCTGTTCATGTTTTACCCACTTGTTCACAGATCACAGGCATTACCAGACAAAACATGGTTAGGACTGGTCCCTCTGATTACTTTGGGGTGATGCTATGCTGCTGTGCTTACCCCTACAGGACCTTTGTGGGTTCCAGCGCGTTGTTTTCGCCCAGCCAAGGATGTCATGGCACCAACCCCTGAATCCTATCCCAGAGATGGCAAAGGTGACTCTACAGATGGCGCAGCGACCAATCCGATCCCATCATGCCAGTCGTCCAGTGACATGGGGAGATGTGAAGAATTTGATCACCAAAGCGCAGGCAGTACTGCAGCAGCAACAAGTCGAACAAACACCCGAGAATTTGTGCGCTGCCATTTTTGCGGTTTTAACTGCCAATTCCTTAGTCATAATTTGTTTGTGCTTGATTGTTAATAACTGTACTTTGGCAACAGCAGCTGTTATCCCACCTAAACATTCTCTCGAACAATGGATGAAACAAAACCTATGGGTGCAGCTCGCAAACATCACAAAAACTGATGCCTTTTGTTTGTCTGAAGCTTATGATATGGAAAATTTGCTTTCTACATGTTTAATCCCTGTCTGTACCCCTGCTACTGTAATTTAGAACCTTACTGGCTTCAGCGGGTATTTGTTGGTAGGGAGCTTTAACTATAAGACTATAGCTCGTTGGGGGGTAGCTGCATATTATCCACCTCCTAACGCAATTGATTTGCATACTCCAGTGGTGGTGGTCCATGAAAATGTAACATGTAAAAATGGTTAATTGTACTTCTTCAAGCAAAAATCCTCACTGTCTTTGCATTAGTTCACCTGTTTTAAACTACAGCTTTTGAAGAGGCTTCCTTTAATTTTGCTCATGTTTGGCTACCGCAAGGGTGGTTTTTTACATGTGGTCAAGAAACCTTTAATTATATTCCTGCTAATATTAGTGAAGCGCAGTGTTGTCTTAGCCGGTTGGTTCCTGTTTTGTTTTCTAAACAATAACTTCACTCGAGCCATATTCATACAGAGCCTGTAGTACAGTGGTTTAAAGCACCCTGTTATTAACATCTATTAACATCTGCTGCTTGCAATTACTGCAAGTTCGAATCCCACCAGGCTCAAGGTTGACTCAGCCTTCCATCCTTTCTAAGGTGGGTAAAATGAGGACCCAGATTGTGGGGGCAATAAGCTGACTTTGTATAAATATACAAAAAGTATGAAGGCTATTGCTTAATGCACTGTAAGCCGCCCTGAGTCTCCGGAGAAGGGCGGCATATAAATCAAATAAAAATAAATAAAATAAAAATAAATAAATATTCGGCGTGAGGTCACTCTAGATGACACTTGTAACTCTGAAATAGAATTACTTAGTAAAGCAGAATACAGATCATTGTCTTTATCTATAGTGGGTATACCAGCAGTTGCTTCACGTGCTCATCGGAATCTTAATGCTATTGCGTGTATTCTAGCAAAAAACATTAATGCCACTTCTTCAGCGATTTCAGCAATCAACCATGAGTTGCAAGCATTTAGAAAAGCTATTCTTCAAAATTGCGCTGCTGTTGATTATTTGCTTCTACACCAGCATTTGGGTTGTGAAAGTTTTGAAGGACTTTGTTGCTTTAACATTTCAGATGAGTCACGGAACATTCAGCATCAACTTAACATTTTACATAACTTGGCCTTTGATTTAAAAATTGATACTTTAGGATCTTAGTGGGAAAGCCTTTGCTCTTGGTTACCTACAGGCTTATTGGGAAACATCCTACATTATTCAGTCATCATTTGTGCTATTTTGATTGGTGGGTGCTGTTTTGTTCAGTGTCTTCCCTCTTTTTGTAATATATGTATTACTGCATTTCGTCCCAAACCCCCTCTTACGCTGCCTCAGGGTCAGGTTTATGCCTTGTATAAGCAACTGCAGGGATATTCCTCTCCTGATTACGATGCCCTGACAAACAACAAAACAGAGTGAGATGTAGAGGTAAAAGGTCATAGTGCCAGGCTGAGTGCAGCACACTGCCTTGGCTCAGACGCTATGAATCTTGCCTGCTTGTATGATCTCATTCTGGC
Organism: Ptyas mucosa; assembly: GCA_012654045.1. Classification (NCBI taxonomy): domain Eukaryota; kingdom Metazoa; phylum Chordata; class Lepidosauria; order Squamata; family Colubridae; genus Ptyas; species Ptyas mucosa. The sequence continues at coordinate 125,618 of WNWU01012754.1, forward strand.
TTTGTTTTGCATTATGTCACCTTGCCTTCAGTATCAGGAGGATGCAGGACGATGACATCTTAAGGGGGGTGAATAGTTTCTACCAATTAAAACACTGTTGCTGGTTTGCCTTTTCTGCTTGTAAAAAACTGTATAAAAAAGCAAACGCTGTGAAGGGGGAGAGACATCTTCGCACAGAGCAAATGCCTGGACCCTGATTTCTACAGTTTCGGGGGCGCACGCAATTGGACCAATTGTTTCCTTGACTTTTTTCTTGTTTTTAACATGTTGGAAGAAGCTTCTTTTGGTTTTTTTTTTACTTTTGTCGCAAACCTTTGTTCATTGTGAGCTTTAGCTTTCCTCACTTCATCTTTGCAGGCTCGGGCTATTTGCTGATCTTCTACCTTAGTTATGTGCCCCTCTTTCCACTTTTTATACTTGTCCTTTTTGTCTTTCAATTTATCAGAGAGTTCTTTATGCAGCCATGCTGGTTTCTTTTGAGCTGTTATTTTTATATCTCTGGAAGGAAAGGTATGATAAACATAAAATTTTGTGCGTAATAACTTAGCAACACAAGGTTTTCAAATATAACATTTCATTCTCCTACTGCTTTCCAATAGTTTACAAATTGAGTGTAAAGTTGATGTTTTTTGCAAAAACGCCAAAAATAGGGTATTTTCAGCCTGCTTTTTCAAAAAAAGACCTGGAAATGTTAAATCATTCTCATTAGAAAGCGTGTTTCAAGCCCCCTAAAAAAGTAGGATTGGTTTTTCATCACTGACGTATAAAGCCGTGATCCAAAATCCGTGATGGTCGAGCAGGGCACTTTTCTGAAATCAGACCACTTGACATGGAATGGCCCCTATGTTACATGCACTGATAACCCTATTAATTTTAGATTACTGAGGACGGAAATGTTCTGTATCAATTATTTCTCTGTCCCTGCTGTTTAGTTTAAATGTTTATCCAGAAAATCTGAATTTAATGCCAAGTAACTCAGTCCCTTTCTTTGATGGATGCAAACTATCTCTTGTACAGTTTTTCATTGGGCCAGCTGCAGACATCATGACTCATAACCAAAGCTGCCTGTTAAATGCAGAAAACCAGCATTACCTTATAAGTGAAACAGAAACCATGAACAAGGAAAAAAAGCAGATTTATTTTAAATATATATATATAAAGCTATATATATATTTCAAGCTTTTACAAAAGGGTTCTCCTCTGAAAGAGAGAACGTTTGAATGCTGTGCTTACATGGTTTGAATACAGTTTTCAGGATACAGAAGCCGGATACAAACGGTTCCCCAGAGCATTTGTTTCAGGTCTTATGTAACATTTTTGGCTCCTCTTCTCATGTTCCGCCCTGGAAATTCCTGTTAGAAATACCCTACAAAAATACCCCAAAACAAATGCCCCATGTGGATTGATATCGTTAATTGTAGGCTCTTCCTCTTTTGAATCAAGCAGGCCTGTTTCGGAATTTACCAAAACATTTATTTCTTTAAAAATATGCATCGTATGTCCTGCAAAACAAGCATCACAGGAACAACACATTTCCCTTTCTCATATCCTTACTGCTAGGTTATATAATCAGGTTATATAAGGTAAAATATGGTGTTTTAAATGGCGTTACTCAGGTTATGCTTTTTACAGGAATAATCCATTTTTCTCTCACCTTCCTTTTTACACCACTCCTTTAGCCACACATTAAACTCAGCTATACGCTGGCCTTTTCCTTTTCGTTCTTTATATACTGGTAAAACTTCTGAAAAGGTAAGCCTACAACCTATATTACTAAGTTCATACCCTAAGCTCTGAGAATCATTCTGCATAGAAAGTACATCTTTTTGGGACAGATCATTTGTGTCAAGATGTATAATAGCATCAACATCACAGTCCTTCCTGGCATTCTTGACTATCTTAAAAATATGCCTCTTGTCTCTGCTGGCAGTAGCATCTGGCAGACACTTGATCTCTTTCAAAACCTCCGTATCCTTTCCTAAATTTACATTACTTACAATTGAATCACCAAGCAGAAGGTGGCTTCTCTTTTTGAATACCTTGCTCTTCTTGCATGACTGATGTGTAATACCTGATTCACACTTTCCCCTATCCAAAGCAAGTTCTTAATCTCAGATCATGTTGTTGTTAGTTGTGAAGTCGTGTCCGACCCATCGCGACCCCATGGATAGCGTTCCTCCAGGCCTTCCTGTCCTCTACCATCCTCTGGAGTCCATTTAAGCTCACACTTACTGCTTCAGTGACTCCATCCAGCCACCTCATTCTCTGTCGTCCCCTTCTTCTTTTGCCTTCAATCTTTCCCAGTATTAGGCTCTTCTCCAGTGAGTCCTTCCTTCTCATTAGGTGGCCAAAATATCTGAGTTTCATCTTCAGGATCTGGCCTTCTAAAGAGCAGTCAGGGTTGATCTCTAGGACTGACTTGTTTGTTCGCCTTGCAGTCCAAGAGACTCGCAGGAGTCTTCTCCAGCACCATAGTTCAAAGGCCTCAATTCTTTGGCGCTCAACCTTTCTTATGGTCCAACTTTCACAGCCATACATTGCAACTGGGAAATCCATAGCCTTGACTATACGCATTTTTGTTGGCAGGGTGATGTCTGCTTTTTAGTATGCTGTCTAGATTTGCCATAGCTTTCCTCCTCAGGAGCAAGCGTCTTTTAATTTCTTGGCTGCAGTCCCCATCTGTGGTGGTCTTGGAGCCCAGGAAAATAAAATCTGTCACTACCTCCATTTCTTCCCCATCTATTTTCCAGGACTTGGACCATGATCTGTGCTTATTTGAGTCATCATCATCACAACTACCTTGACCTGTCACCTTAGTGTCCCTAGCAAGGGCACTGTATCTGTTATGCTGGGACACAGCGAAAGCTTTGTGTTTATGGTTCACAGCTCTCACCCTGCCAGATCCCACGGTTGTCCATACTGCCCTTCTCCTGCTGGATCTTTGTGGTAGAGGGGGCTGATAGTGCGGCAGCTCAGTAGAGTGGAATGGCTGAATTGGATGCCTAATTTCTCCTTGAAGAGCACAGATTAGAGACTAGATAGCTAATCTGTCCATTTAGGATAGTAATTTGTTTACAAATAGGACAGTATCCAAATTTGAAAAGAGTACTGCGAAAGACAGCTGCAAAACAAGTATTGCACTGAACTAAGCTGGTCATTCAGACATAAAATCATAATCTCAGACACACTTACTCTGAATGTATTATTGTTGTTTTGGATTTTTAGTTATAACAGAGTGTGGGCCGCTACCTTGCTCCTCTGCCCTTCTTCTCAGTCCCCCTTAACAATCAGCTAGCAGCTGTCAGCCTCCGCATTTACTGCTTTGGCTGCCATGGTAAC
>WNWU01012754.1:128966-178437 GCA_012654045.1 Ptyas mucosa
TTTGGGTCATTCTTTCCTGGACTTTGAAGGAAGCATACCTGACATTAGCTCTTCCCAGCAGCCTCTGGGAAGTTCAAATGCAATGGAGATGCCAGTAGATGTAGATGTAGTACCATTAAGGACAACTCGTTGAGTACGGTTTTTCAGCCAGTTACAAATCCATCTGGTGGTGGTACTGTCTATCCCACATTTTTCTGTGTTATCAAGTAGTAGGTTGTGGTCTACTTTGTCAAATGCCTTACTGAAGTCCAAGTATACTATGTCCACAGCGTTTTGCTGGTCCACTAATTTAGTCACTTTGACAAAGAATGCAATATTTGTTAGGCGTGATCTTTTTTTGATAAACCCATGTTGGCTACAGCTTATACCTTTGCTTGCTTCTAGGTGTTTGCAGATCTGTTGCATAATTATCTTTTCCAGGATCTTCCCAGGTATTGATGTTAGACTGATTGATCTGTAGGTTCCTGGATCCATTTTTTCCCTTTTTTGAAGATGGGGACCACGTCAGCTCTTTTCCAGTTCTCTGGTAGCTCTCCAGTACTTCTGGATCTTTGAAAGATATGTTTCAGTGGTTCCAAGATCACATTTGTCAGCTCCTTCAGAACTCTGGAATGTAATCCACCTGGTCCTGGTTATTTGAACTTGTCTAGAGTGGACAGGTGTTGTCTGACCATTTTCTTGCCTATGTTAACTTGTTACAGTTGTGCTTTTAGTAGATTGGGCTATTTTCCCCCCTTTGCATAAAGAAAGATACAAATAATAAATTAAGCAGTTCTGTTTTCTCCCTGCTGCCTGTTACTTCCTTGTCATCTTCTCTCATTAGTGAACCGATTGTTTCCTTGACTTCATCCTTTAGGAGGCTCCCTTTTAAGGAAGTTCCATTTTAATGATCAGGAGAATAGCACCTGCTTGCAGAGGGTCTATGACAACTCACAGTGGCCAGGTAGGCATGGCTAGGTGGGTGCAGCCATCTTAGTGCAGCCAGGTGGGCTTGGGTGGGAGTGGCCAGGTCAGTGCTGAGAACTAGCTGCAGCTGGCTTGGGGCAGGTGGCTGGGTGGGCGTGGCCAGCTGCATGCGGCTGGGTGGGTGGTGCCAGGTGGGCGCAGAACAAGTTGCCTCAGGCAACTGGACAATCACCCAGAGATGTGCTAACAAACAGGAAGCGGCAAGGTTTGCAAGGAAATGAAAGAGGAGAGTGGAATTCCCCACCCCACTTGCAGAAACGCTCCATTTTTCATTCTCCAGCCCCACTTTCTGAGGTGAGAAAATGTATACAGGGCAAGTCTAACAATTGCAGCAAATTAAGCCCACATCCTTGTAAATGGCCCATCACCAGGCACAGTTAACTGTCACTTTCTCACTGAAAGCATATGCTCTAATCCTCTACAAAATTCCCAGTACTGAATGTTAGGAACCTTAAGAAAGAGATAACCACCACCACCCTAAAAAACCATAATTGTTAATTTGAGATTTGAGATTGGGGTGCAAGATACTGCTCCAATGGCTATACCTGATAAATAATATTGCCTATATACTGAAACTTTAAAAAAGGACAGCAAAAATGATCAAAAAGATTTAAGCAACTTGCCTAATTGAAAATGACACAGCCTTGGAGGCCTTCAGTTTAGAAAAATGGCAAACAATAGGAATATAAAAATGCATGGGATGTGGAGAAAGCTCTTTAATAATTCTGGAATTGGGTTCATATGATTAAAAATAATTAAAGGTAGATTCTCCTCCCAAAAAACCCATAACCTACAGTATAAGGAAGACATAGACCAATATACCGTATATACTCGAATATAAGCTGAGTTTTTCAGTACATTTTTCAGGCTGAAAAAGCCCCCCTCGGCTTATATTCGAGTCACCAAAAAAAAAGCCTTTTTAAAAGAAAACAAATGAGTAGACCCATGTCTGCAAAAATAGAAAAAAAAGTCCTTTCAGCTTCAGTATAGGTTAATTACCATAAGTTGTTTTGAAGAGCCTCCCGACCCTCAGCTGATTTGCTCTCAGCTGTTTTGCTAGCTGCAAAGAGGTGCAGATTTCTTTTCCCCCCAAGCCATGCTGAAACTCAAAACTGAAAGTAAAGCAGGGTCTTTGCTGCAACGTGACAAAATGAGGCAGAGAGAGATTTCTTTTTCTTTTTCTTTCTCCTCACCAAAAAAGGTAGGTGGAAAACTGCAAACAATGGGAAATTTATGGCAAAAGAGGAGGTTCAAGATTTTAAAACACACAAGAAAAAAAGCTCTGTTTAACTAGGGAATTGTAATAATTGAGATATTATTAATTGTATATTGTGTTGAAAGCAGAAATGGTTAAGTTGTGGTTTGGAAGAATATATGGGGAAATTATTTGGTTTATTATTATTGGTAAATATAATTACTGGTAATTGATTTGTAAGAAATTGGATTGCATGGAAATAATTGGAATATTCATGTTCATATTGATTAATATACAAAAAAGATAGTTATATAACTAATTGATTTATATTAAAATGTTGAATTTGTATTGAACAACTGTAATATTACATAATTAACCAATGTGAGGATGGATATAAAAATAGATGACAATGGGAAGGGGTATAACATAGAATAGAAGTGAAAAATTGAATTTGATTAAGATTAGAGATGAGGATGAAGGGTAATATTGGTTTTTTAAAAAAATAGATGAGGAATAAATATGGCAAAAAGGAAATATAGAAATTGTAAATTTAAGTGAAATGACTAAACACTGTTTAAATTTGTGAACCGGCCAAATACTCTGTTCAAAGAAAATACGTTGTATGTTTGTATGTGTGTTTCTAATTATTGCTATTTATTCATATTTGTTCTCTTTTATTCTTTAAAGTTTAACAATTCATTCTTTATCTTGATAGCTTTATATTTATTTGGGGTTGGTTTTCTTCCCTTTCATCTTTTTTATTGTACAGCAATCTTTCTCCTCAAACCTACCACCTCTCTCTTTGAGAAAGGGGGCAGAATGAGAGAGAGTGTGGGGGAGAGAGAGAAAGAGGGGGAGAGAGAAAGAATGAGAAAGAGAGGGGGAGAGAGAAATGGTGATAAGATAGGGCAAAAACGTAAAATGTGAGGACAGTCGTAAATTCGAGGACTGGTCACAAGTGCAAGGACCAGTCAAAAATTACTTTTTCAGCCCTCTGAGTAGTCCATATGCACAAAAGGACTACCCAGAGGGCTGAAAAAAGTGATTTCTGACAGGTCCTCGCACTTTTGACCAGTCTTTTTTTATTTTGAAATTTACCAGTAGCCACTGCATTTCCCACCCCCAGCTTATACTCGAGTCACTAAGTTTTCCCAGCTTTCTGTGGTAAAATTGGGGGCCTCGGCTTACATTCGGGTCGGCTTATACTCGAGTATATACGGTAGTCAGGAAACCAAAGAAAACAAGTTGGTACATCTGCTGTGCACTGTGAGTTTCCCAACACTACAAGTGGAAGCAGGGCAAGAGAAATAAATGGCTGGAATAAGAAGCAGGAAAAAAATATTGTGAGCTACACAACCACACCAGGACATAATCACCAGGATCAAGGCTCAGCAATGACTAGACCGCTTCTCCTAGGCCTGGATGGATGACCTCAAGGAGGCACCAACAGGTACCGTATCCCCAATCACAATGAAGGGAGGCACTTTGAAACACAAGGGCAGGATCATGGTTCCTTTCCCCCTTGCAGGGAAGAGGTTTTACAACTTTGCCATGCCAACCAAACAGCAAGACATGGGTGGGGGGTGTTCAAGACTGCACAGAACTCTCAGAGACTTTTGGTGGCCAAAGATGGCATACATCAAGGACTACATGGCATCTTGCCACACATGCAGGTGGGCAAAACCACTTCATCAGAGGCATGCAGGACTCTTGCACCCTCTTCCTACACCACCCCGCCCTTGGCATACAGTCTCTGGATTTTATTACTGATTTACCCTCGGTGTAAGCCTTCATCTCTATTTTGATGGTAGTGGATCTGTTCATCAAGATGGCTCATTTCATACCTTGCAAGGGCTTACCCTCTGCCAGAAAAATAGCCCAGCATTTCTTCAACCACGTATTTCACTATCATGGCATGGTCTCAACTTTAATATCAGAGCAGGGGTGTCAAACTCGCAATGACACGTGACGTATCGCAACTTTTTTCCCCTTTGCTAAAACGGGATTGGGTGTGGCCAGTGCGTGATGCATCCGGCCCGTGGGCCACAAATTTGACACCCCTGAGATAGAGGCTTTCATTCCAATCCAGATTCTGAAAAGCAGCATTTCAACTCTTGCATGTCATGGTGAACCTCTCTTCAGCCCACTACCCTGCCACTAATGGAGAAGCTGAAAAAACTAACCAATTACTCCAGCAATACTTAAGGTGTTACTGCACATACAGCCAGGACAACTGGCCTTTTTGGTTGCCACTTTCAGAATTTTCTTATAACAACTCTCTACACACATCAACCTCAATGATACTTTTCCAGGCTCACTATGGGGCACACTTGAGAGTATTGCTGGACAGTCCCATGGAATAATCCTCAGTCCCTGGAGCTGTTGATTTTTTACAAGATCAACTTGCCACACAAGCCCTATTGAAGCAACAGGTTGACCAAGGAAAGCAGTTTTACAAAAAGACTGGATACCCACCAGCAGGAGGGACCACTGATAGTGGAGGTAGACAAGGTCTGGATGTCCACAACGTTCTTAGCATCCTCAAGTCCTTCGAAGAAGCTAGACACCAAGTTTGTGGGGCCATTCAAAGTTCTCTGGCAGATCAACCCGATCACCTTTCACCTCCAATTGCCTCTTTCCATGAAGGTACATCCAGTTTCTCATCGCTCCTTGCTGTTTAAGGATGTGCCCCCAAGCACTCTCTGCTCCTAGCACTTCCCACTGCCTCCAGTCATTGTAGAGAGGGAAATGGAATACAAAGTACAAGAAATCCTGGACTCTAGGTTGCAGAGGCAAGGGCATCCAATATCTAATTCACTGGAAAGGCTACCCAGTCTCTGATTGCTCCTGGGAGAAAGCACAGTATGTTCGTGCCCCTGACTTACAGTAGTTCGCCAGTTTCATCTAAACTTCCCTGAGAAACCACATTCTGCTAGACTCTCAGACCCCATAACCACAGTGCCTGAGGAACCTTTTGACGGAGTTAACCAGCCTCTCTGGATTGCTCCAGGGGAAGGCAGGGCACTCACTTATGATGGGCCTTCTACCTCTGGCCTTCAATGCCTGGGTGGGGGAGGGAGGGACCTTTTAATACTGTTTCTGTGTTCCATCAATCACCACCTGGCTCACCAGCCCCTTCAGATGAGGGGGAGGCAAATTCCTTTCAAACAGCTTCCCTTCTGTCCTTACCAAGTTCCCATGAGAACTTGGACTTTGAAGAACCAATGGAGGAGGGGAAGAGTAGCATCAAACAGCCCATGGAAGAAAGGGGGGGGAGCAGATTGGAGTGTAGGGCGATGTAGGAGATGAGTAGCCTGAGCCTGAGTGAGGGGGTCAAGCATCAGTTTGGAGTCCCTTCATGCCCGCAAGAGATCTAATTCCAGCTGTCCTTGAATTCTGTTGACTTTTATCTACCGCCAATTTGCCTTGACCATTAGTAGTTCAGATTCTTATTTAGAGATAGCATGAAATAAACTTGTATTCCTTTTGAACCTATTCTTGGCTCCCGATTTCTTGTGTCTGACACCATGGTTGATGATATTGAAGGTCACTGAGAGGTCAAGAAGAGCAAGGATGGATGCACTACCCTCATCCCACTCTCGCCACAGATCAATAAGTTTGACCAATGCTGTTTCTGTTCCATAACTCGGCCTGAATCCTGAGTGGAAGGAGTACAGTTAATCCGTTTTATCCAGGACAGTCTGAACCTGTCATGTAATCACCTTCTCTACCATCTTCTCTAAAAAGGGAAGGTGGGAGACTGGAAGAAAATTGTCCAGACAGGTAGGATCAAGAGGTGATTTTTTGAGGAGAGGGTAAACCAGTGCCTCCTTGAAAGGTCTTGGAAACATCCCCTCCTGCAGTGTGGAATTGATCACTTTCTGAACCCGCCTGACTGTCACCATCCTGGAGGGTGGGACAAGGATCTAATTGACAGGAGGTTGCACTGACAGCATTGAGGACCCTGTCCACTTCATCAGGTTCAAGAAGATCAAACTGTTCCCAGATAACCAGGTAAGACCTTTCCCCAAACATCTCACATGGACCTGCACCACCCATGGGTTCCAACTGTTGACCAAATTCCTCTGAGTGACCCTGAAGATGATCACCTGAGCCCTCCTGTCCCAGGGAGGACAGGGTGATCCTGAAGAGGGCTGTCAGATGATACTCTGCCGATACAGTAACAGCTGAGAAATATTTCACCACTCTTACTGCCACGAGGTAGGCCATAATAGCAGCTTTAAGTCATGTCCAGTCAGATTCATCCCTTATTTTCCTCCAGCATAGCTATAGGCATCTCCTAGCCCTTTTCAGAACCCGCAGCTCCTCTGAGCCACGGGGAGTGTCAGGAGCAATGAGCCAAAGAGGCCACACAGGCACGATCCTGTCCAAAACCTTGACCTGTTTTTGGTGCCAGGATGTAACCAGAGCTTCAGCAGGTCCATGCAGCAAGGCCCCTGGGATATCCCCACCACTCTCTCTTAAACCCATTTGGGTCCATCAGATGCCAAAGGTGGACCACTCAAATGAGTCTGGTTGCCCTGCAGAGGGGGGCAGCATAAGAGAATCTCAAGGACACCAGGGCATGAGCTGACCATGACGGGGGGATAACATTAGGTACCCCACCAGGTCACATTGCCATTTCACTGACAAGAAAATATCTGGTGTGTTACCACAGTCCCGAGGCGGGCCTTGGATGATCTGGGATAGGCCTATGTCCACTACAGTGGACATGAACTCCTGGGCCACTTTGGAGGCCAAACCCAGGGATGGCACTTTGAGGTGTCCCCCAGGACCATAAGCCTAGGGAACTCCACTACCAGCCCTGAGATGGCCTCCAGCAGGTAAGGCTGGGAGGTTGGGACAGTAGCTACAGTCCCAACTGATTCTGTGAGCCCAGCTTCAGAAATAGGGTCTTACAATCAGAAACCTGGGGAACAAGACCCCTGAAATCCAAAAGAGATTCTCAAATGACCACTGCTACCTCACCCCCCTGTCCTCAGCTGGTGCAAAACCCTAAACCTGACTGGGCAAAACTGTGATAGGGAAACCCCCACTTCTGGGGTCAGCCAGGTCTCGGTGATGTATGCCAGGTCAGCTCGCTTTTCATTGATAAGGTCTTGGATAAGGAGAGCCTTATTATTGACCGACCTGGCATTTACCACCAGCAGCCAAACCCCCAGACCTCTGAGGGTATGCCATCCAGGGGCTGGGAGTGAGCTTAGGGGGCCAGAACACACCACCAGTACTACACATCAGGGGCGTCTTCCCCTGTAATGGCCTGCCCTCTGGCTCCTGTAGCAACCCATGTCCATCACCACCTTGATGCATTGTCCCACCCCAGGTCTTTCAAGGTGTTCTTTCCCCTCCCAATATCCCTCCTCTTAGAGCAGAATGCCTTGCTATCCCCCTCCAGCCACTCTCATTCACTCCCTCAGACATTCTGACCCCCCACACACAACGTCCTACCTCCTAAGCTGGTCCTTCTGACTGGCCAGCCAAGGGGACAGACTCACCCAACCCCTCCACCTGACTATCTGGGTGGGAGGTCACAAGCATCCCACCCTGGCACACTAGCCGCTCCTAGGCTCTCACCCTAGGAGTGGACTCTCAAGCTCTTCAGGGCCCTTAGTCCTTCTCCAGCGTAACCACCACTATCTTGTCTGCTGCCCCTCAGGCAGACCCAAGATATTTCCTAGTCCCATCACGAGGGCCACTGGGTGTTGGCCATAGCTTTGAGGCACCCACTCCAGTTTTAGGTCTTCCAAAGTCTTCCTCGAGGCCACTGAGCTCCAGCTGCCAGCCCTTGGCCACTGCCACTGCTGCTGCAGGGGCCCCAGCCACCAGCTCTAATGCTCTCTGCTAACCATCCCTGTTCTTCAGGACCTGTTGCTGGCGTTGCAGCATTGGTCTTTGGCCTCGGCCTCCACCACAGGGAGATGATAGGCACATGTGCCAACTTGTATACAGTATGTTGCAGACTCGTATGACCCATTTAAGTGCCACTGGATTTACATTGTTTGAAAAGTCATGCTTTGCTTAACCATGGTTTATTAAAGAAACCACAAATGGTGAGTCCTACCACATATCAAGTTATCGACTTTGGTTTACAAAAGACAAGGCCTGGACATGCACATCACACCCAGGCAAAATCAAGCAAGCCACATTATGCCTTAGAACAGTGTTTTTCAAACTTAGTAACTTTAACGTGTGGACTTCACAACCCTGATTCTGCAGAGAAGTCTTGACTCGAAAACGGTACATTTTTGCTGTCAGCTTTGGAAGCCATATTAGGCCAGAAGCTTCCAAGCTGCCACCTTCTCATGTGGGAAAGTAGGAGGGGGGATTTAATTGAGGGTTTGTATTTAGACAAAATAGCATTCTTCCCATCGGTCAAGGTCAGGATGAGCCTGCATCTGGAGAAGGAGTGGTTGGAGTGCTGTCTCGAGATGGGACAGGTGGTGATTGGAGCATGTGATCGACTGATGAGTGAGGGGATGGTTTTGGGAGTTTTGATATACTGAGAGAAAACCCGGAACTCTCAGATTCGGGTTTTCCCAAGATGTGCCAGTATACCTACTCTAATAAATGGAACTTTGAGAAAATGCTTGCCTCAGAGTTTTTAATTGGAGCAGAGGTTTTTCTGGAACGCTGACATTAACCTGAATCTCCAAAATCACAATGGCACCCCAAAAGGGGGCTGTCCGGGGCGCTGAGCCCCAGTATCGACCTAAACCTCAGGTGTTGCGAAGACTCAGCGAAGATGGAAATGAACAACAACTTTGGATTCCTAGATCAGGGGTCACCAAAGTTTCAGACCTTAGGAACCACTAAATTCATAATTTTAAATCCCGCAGACTACTAATACGAATCCAGTGCGCCGCTCGGTGAAGCGCCTGGACTCCCAGTGACGGGATGGGGTCCTTCAGGCACTTAGTTTGGCCGCCTGTTTCTGTAATCTTAAACACTCAAAGAGCCATTTGGACCTGTTTTCCACAGAAAACAAAACACTGGGATCTCTCATCTCTCTTCCCCCCCTTTTGTCTGTCTGTCTCTCATCTTTCTTTCTCTCTCTCTCTCTCCCCCTCTCTCTTTGTCTCTCTCTCTCATCTCTCCCCCTCTGTCTGTCTGTCTCTTTCTTTCTCTTTCTCCCCCTCTCTCTTTGTCTCTCTCTCTCTCTCTCATTCTGATTCTCTGGCGCTCTCTGGGTATCGCAGGCGCTTCTTAGTCCTTTGTTGGTGCTGGACGCACCTCGGTCGCATGGGGAGATGCATGACCTGCTCTCCACCCTGAGACACTTGCCCGACCTGGCTGCAGCTGATGCTCCGCATCATAATTGGCTCCAGGAGGAGAAGTGGATGCCATCTCCCCCATTGTGAAGCACGCTAAATTTAACTGCGCTGCGAGATCAACGGGCAAGCCATAGAGGCACCAACATCAGCAGTGGAGAGAAACGGCCGGGCCAGGCCAGTGTCTCAGGGCTGAGAGGAAGTTGCTCATCTCCACGAGAGACCAAGGTGGGCGGAGCACCGACAAGGGCCAGAAGAAATGCTCACAACACCCAGCAAGAGATGAAGCTTTGCTCCCGCTCTGGAATGTGGAGCGAATCTCCACCCACCCATCCCCCCGCCCTTCCCTTCTCAGGCCAGGCAAGGAGTGACTGGGAGGGCAAGGGGCAGGGACAGCCATTGGTGGGTTCAGCCGACAGGAAGCCACAGCAGGGGGAAGAAAGTGGTGGGTTGCCGACACCTGTTGCTACGGCCCACCTGCGCTGCCACCCCCCTTGCACCATTACCTCGTTCTGGCCGGCAAGGGCTGTGTTACTCCTTGCACGTTGCACCTCCTGCAAAGTTGCAAGTTGCACGTAGCTCCCTCTATAGCGGAGATTTCCAGCTCCACCATGAGCTGCCTGGCTGGTCCCATATTCCAGAGCTCCAGTCATAGGACTGGCCATTGGTTATCCCGGAGCAGCTCGGGTGTGCTGCGGACCACCAAAATTTTCTCATCCGTGGACCACCAGTTGGTGACCTCTGTCCTAGATCATGGTCTGCATTACCTACATGAAGGGCTTCTGGCAAGGGATGGGCTGCACCTCACAAGAACTGGGAAGAATGTATTTGGAAAACGACTGGCTCAGTTTATCTGAAGGGCTTTACACTAAAACTGAGGGGGGAGGGTGACCAATCTTTAGGATCTGTAGGACCTAATCTCAAGCATAAACCCCAAGACAACCAATCTAACAAAGAGGTAGAGAGTGATGGGAAGGAGAAAAAACTCAGATACAAATTAGGAGATGTAGGAAGCATACTCAGGGTCAGTCATAAAAGACTCAGATGCCTATAGAAAAACACTCAAAATTTGGGGAACAAACAGGGAGAACAGTCCTAAAAAAAGATGAGGCGGAGCATTATATGTAAGAGATCACTACATCTCTACAGAAATGCATAAAACCAAGGATGAAAGCTGCCTAGAATACATATGGGTTAATATAAAAGGAAAAAAGAATTACATTGCCATAGGTGTATACTACAGGCCACCCAACCAAGCAGCAGAAATAGATGAACTTTTTGCTAATCAGTTAACAAAGTATGTAGGAAACACACCACAGTTGTAACCGGAGACTTTAACTATCCTGACATCAATTGGGAGACAAAATCTGCATCAAGTGGAAGATTGAACAGGTTCCTGACCAACCTATCTGACAACTTTGTCATCCAAAAGGTAGAGGGAACTAGAGGGACAGCTATACTGGACCTAATTCTTAGTTACAGGGAAGAAATGATGGAGGGGGTTGAAGTTGCAAGTACTTTGGGCGAAAGTGACCAGATACTGGAATTCAATATAATGCACACACAAGTAATAGAACAAAATCAAACCAGTGTCTTAGATTTTTAAAGAACTGATTTAAACAAACTTAAAGAGAGCTTGGGAAGGATTCCATGAATGAAAATCTTAAAGGGGAAAACAGCTCAAGGAGCTTGGGCAACTCTGAAAAATTTGATTATAAAACCCCAGTGCACCACAATACCACTGAAATAGAAAAATAAGAAATCCAAGAAGAAACCAGCATGGTTGCACAAAGAACTCTGTGATAAACTGAAAAACAAAAAGGATAAGTATAAAAAATGGAAAGAGGGACACATAGCTAAGGCAGAATACCAGCATACAGCCCATATCTGCAAAGATTAAGCCACTCATTCACTCAGAATGAAGTAAGACTTGCAACAAATGTCAAAAATCATTAAAAAAAAGTTTGTTTCAACATATAAAAAACAAGAAAAAAGTCAAAGAAATAATTGGTCCATTAATGGGAGAAGATGGCAAGGAAGTGATGGGCAGCAGTGAGAAAGCAGTGCTGCTTAATTCTTTCTTTGGATCTGTCTTCACACAAAAAGAAAAAATAGCCCAAACTACCAAAAACAGAACTGTAAAAGACAGACTAGGAATTCAAATTAAAATAGGCAAGAAAATGGTAAGAGAACACTTGTCCACTCTACATGAGTTCAAATCACCAGGACCTGACGGATTACATCCCATAGTTCTGAAGGAGCTGGCAGATGTGATCTCAGAACCATTGAACCATATCATTCAAAGATCATGGAGCATGGGTTGGACTGGAAAAGAGGTGTTGTGGTTATTGAGAATAGGTTGACTCCAGTGGTGGGATTCAAGTAATTTAACAACCGGTTCTCTGCCCTAATGATTTCTTCCAACAACCAGTTTTCCAAACTGCTCAGGAAGTTAACAACCAGTTCTCCCAAAGTGGTGCGAACTGGCTGAATCCCACCACTGGTTGACTCCCTGTTCTTTGTGGCAGCCCCTCAAATATTGGAACACTGCAATCATGTCACCCCCAGTCCTTTTCATTAAACTAGACATTATACATACATACATATATACATACATACATAGTTTTTGTTTTTATTTATTTATTATTTATTTAGTTTGTCAAACATGTAAAAGATAACAGGTATAAATATAAACATAAATATGAACATAGTAAATGGGTACGAATAAATGGAGACAGGGACGGTAGGCACGCTGGTGCGCTTATGCACGCCCCTTACAGACCTCTAAGGAATGGGGTGAGGTCAACAGTAGACAATCTAAGGTTAAAGTTATGGGGGTTTGGGGATGTAACAACAGTGTCAGGTAGTGTATTCCAGGCATTGACCACTCAAATTAGTATTTTCTGCAATTAAGTTTGGAATGGTTTACCTTGAGTTTGTATCTATTGTGTGCTCGTGTATTACTGTGGTTGAAGCTGAAGTAGTCATTGACAGGTAGGATGTTGTAGCAGATAATTTTGTGTACTACTCTTAGGTCAGACTGTAGGCGGTGTAGTTCTAGGTTGTCCAAGCCCAAAATTTCAAGCCTCGTGGCATAAGGTATTCTGTTGTGAGTAGAGGACTGGAGGACTCTTCTCCAGGGGTGAAATGTACTTACCTTCCTTACCGGTTCGGAAGTGCATGTGCCGTGCACGTACGCTTGCTTCACTCGCGCGTGAATCACATACGCGCACAGACCCTCTGCACATGCGCAAAACCTGTGCATGCACAGAGGGTAAAAAACACATTACTTCCTGGTTAAAACCAGGAAGTAATGACACCCGGGTGGGTGGAGCCTTGCGCCACCATCACTACTGGTTCTTCAAACCACCGGCCACAATCGCTACCGGATCGCCTGATCCGGTCCAAACCAGGAGCATTTCACCCCTGCTCTTCTCGTGAAATACCTCTGGATTCTCTCAATTGTATTAATATCCGATATACAGTGCGGATTCCAGGCAGATGAGCTGTATTCGAGAATTGGTCTAGCAAAGGTTTTGTATGCCCTAGTTTGCAGTACAATGTTACCGGAGAAGAAGCTTCGCAAGATTAGGTTGACAACTCTTAATGCCTTTTTGGCAATGCTGTTACAGTGAGCTCTGGCGCTTAGATCGTTTGAGATGAGTACTCCAAGGTCCTTGACAGAGTGAGGGTTGTCTGCGAGGTCATATCTGCCCAGCTTGTATTTTGTGTTGTGATTTTTTTTGCCAATGTGTAAGACAGAGCATTTGTTGCTTGAGATTTGGAGTTGCCAAGTGTTTGACCATTCTGACACATAGTCAAGGTCATTTTGTAGGTCAACAGCATTGTCAGTAGTGTTGAATAGTTTTACATCATCAGCAAAGAGGATGCAGCTGCTTACAATATGATCGCAAAGGTCATTTATGTAAAGTATAAAGAGTGTGGGTCCTAAAACGCTGCCTTGGGGGACACTGCTGTTAACTAGTGCAGGGTTTGATAAGGCGTTCCCTATTTTGACTACTTGTTGCCTATTTGACAGGAACGCAGCTATCCAATTATGCAGGGGTCCGGAAATGCCATAAGATTTTAGTTTTAGAAGTAGCTCGTCATGGACCACTGAATCAAAGGCTTTACAGAAGTCTATGTAAATTGCATCTATTGCTTTACCCTGGTCGAGTTGTGTAGTCCATATGTTTTTGCAGTGTAGGAGTTGCAGATTACAGGACAAATTTTTTCTGAAACCAAACTGCTTGTTAGAGAGTAGGTTGTTTGTCTCTAAATGGAGGGTAATGGATTGGTTTATGATTGATTCCATGACTTTGCAGGTGACGCAGCACAGTGAGATTGGTCTGTAATTTTCAACTAGGCTGGGGTCTCCCTTTTTGAAGATAGGGATGACCGTGGCTAATAAGCATAGGTTGGGCAAGGAGCTGGTTCTGAAGGATATTTCATAGATTATGCTTAGAGGTTCTGCTATAGCAGTGGAAAGCTTTTTTAAGAAGTAGGCACATAATCCATCAGGGCCAATGGATAGAGATGGTTTTAGGTTGCATAGTGCTTTCTCAATGTTATCTTCTGTAAAATCGATATGTAGCAGATCGTTGCAATTATTTGTGGTACGACTAGGAAATGTGGGGCTTGAGCCATTGCTGTTTACAAAGACTGAACTGAAGAATGGGTTGAAGAGGTTGGCCTTAACGGCTTCATCATTACAGTCTTTCCCGTTAGTTGCTCTTCTCTGCACTCTTCCTGGACTCTCAACATCTTTTTTACATAGTGACTGTCGGGTCCTACTGTCCCTCGACAACGCTGACGCGCTATGGAGACGGCGACGGGAGAAAGCTTGAAGCACATGGGGGGGTGTAATGGTTGCACGGGGTGTCTAGGCGGACGGGTCACGGGGTGAAGGGTGGGGGGACTGGCGGTCGTGATGGTGATAGGTGATATCTTTGGTGAACTGCTGGGGGTGTGATGAAATGATGCGTGCACGTACAGCCCACGCCCTAACCCGGAAGCCCTATTAGGGGCAGGGCGTGTTTATAAGGGTGACGAATACATGGAGGGATATTTAAACCTCTGCGCCACGGGTGGTAACGCCGTTTTCGAGCCGCTTGGAGTTCGCAGTGTGTACCTGACGCCAGCGCGCAATAAACCATCATACCGGAGAGCTGAACGGTGTTGGTGTTTGTGTTTTGCTGCGCCCGGCTCGGGATCCCTGAGAGGAAAACGGCGTTACCTTCCTTCACACCGGATGGCTGAAGGTGTGGATGCCAGCGTGGTGACGGCCGCCGATGGGGAGGAGAAGCCGGCAGAAGATCCAGCGAGCCCTGTGGAGCCCCAGGCACCGGTAGTACGCCCCAAAGAGCGGGTGCGTAGCCGCAGTCAGGGGGAAGCGGCGACAGACGCTGGGGCAGCGAGGGGCGTGACTTCCCACCAGATGATTGGGGATTGGTGATGCAGTCCCGCCCTAGCTGGCTCAAAGGGGACCGCCCCGTGGGATAGTGAGCGGTTCCAGCGTTGGAGAGAGAGACGGTGGATGGAGGATGACGATGGGGACTGGAGCTATTCCACCGGCTTGGCCCAATCCACAATTTACATACTTCAGGAGAAGTTCGGAGAAGCCAGTTTCAGGGATGCACCTTCGTGGCAGCCTTGGATGGCAGGGACGGAGGCCAGTGCTACACGACGAGGGGCATCAGAGTCATCAGGGGCGGAGACTCGGTTCCAACTAGCAAGTCCAAAGTTGCGTTTGGGTCCAGGAACCAGAGTGGCAGGAAACACCAAGCCTGCTGCCGTACAGCAATTCACCCCACACCCGCCTCAGGGGGTGGGTTTAGGTCCCGGAGTTCTCCGTACCGGTCCAGTGATGGGCAGAGGGGTTCGGCCTCAGGGTATCATGAGCAACCCAATGGGGCCACAGGGGTTTTCTGGGCCACCCCCTGCACTTCCGGGGTATCCTGGGCAGGGTCCAGCGGGGCAACCCGGGGTGTGGGGTCCTCAACCAGTGTGGGGCCCTCCCCCCCTGCAGGCCACATTCGATGGTAATCCAGACAGGGTGGCTCTCTATTTGAGCCAGGTATTGAGCTACGTTGATCTCTATGGCCGGTTGTATCCCTCGCAATGGTCCATGTTAGTCGCCATCACGATGACTTTAACAGGTGAGGCTGCGGATTGGGTGGCAGACCTGCATAGTGACCACACTTGACAATTAACTGATGTGGGTTTGTTCCTGGACGGCCTCAGAGCGCGGTTTGAGGACAATACCCGAGCTCAGATAGCAGAAGGGGAGCTAGTGGCCCTGAGGCAAAAGGGCCGTCTGGCTAAAGAGTATGTAAAAGACTTCCGGAAGGTGGCAGGGCGAGTACGGACTTGGCCTGAATGCATGCTTGTCCATCAGTTCTACCTCGGTCTCGACAGGGATCTTATACAGGCTTGTGTGTACAGAGGTCTGCCGCCCCGCCTGACAGAGTGGTGTAAGGCAGCCATAGATTTGGACGTGCACTTACGCGAATTCCGGGTGAGGAGTACCGTGCCTCCCCCACAACCCCGACGGGTACCAGAAAGGACCTTTCCTTCCAGGTCAGTAGAGAAAGGGGAGTCCGATGCCAGAACTATGGAGCCCGCCAGCCGGTTATTACACTGTTTCTGGTGTAACCAGGTGGGACATAGAGCCCTGGAGTGCCCGTTCCCACCAGTGCAGCCAGCTGGCCCAACAACACTGACACCAAAGGGAAAGGGCCGAGCACGGGTGACCCCTGAAAAAACCAGAGGGGTATCACAGACAACGCCGCCTGAGAATGGAATGTTAAAGAGGGACCTGGGGTCTACAGCACCTCCTGGTGTCGTGCCTGTGGTAGTTGCAGCAGACAGTGATGAAGAGGAGGGGAACAGTGATCCAATGGTAAGTGCTCCTATCTGCCCTTTCCTCATCCCAGTGACCTTGCAATCAGCACGTGGTGTATCGGTAGTACAGCAGGAGGCTCTTATTGATTCAGGGTGTACACGGTGTTTAATGAGACGGGCACTGGTTATACAGTTGGGTTTCCGGCTAAGTCCACTGAAAACGCCCATAGCGTTCGAACAAATGGATGGTTCCGTGTTAGGGGAAGCTCCAACCACCCACATGACGAAGCTAGTTAGAATGGAGATAGGAGCCCACTGGGAGTACCTACGTTTTGTGGTGGTGGATACAATGATTGAACCGGTTATTCTGGGCCTAGCCTGGTTGGATAAGTGGAAACCCACCATATGGTGGGAGGGGTTTTTTCATAAGCTCCACTTAGAGCTCGGTCCCAAACCAAGCTCCATGGAGGAACCAACAAGAGAAGGGAGTCGGACTGGGGCCCTGAACGAGCAAACGCTCCCTGGGATGCCTGATGTGTATGCGGATTTAGCGGAAGTGTTCGATGAGCAGGAGTGCGATTCTCTACCACCCCACCGGGCAACGGACTGTGCAATTGAGCTGATCCCGGGTGTTCGTTTACCAAAACCGCGGATGTAT
The DNA here is from genome assembly GCA_012654045.1 of Ptyas mucosa. Taxonomy (NCBI): domain Eukaryota; kingdom Metazoa; phylum Chordata; class Lepidosauria; order Squamata; family Colubridae; genus Ptyas; species Ptyas mucosa. The sequence continues at coordinate 145,918 of WNWU01012754.1, forward strand.
GCCATGACTCCGAAAGAGGTGGAGGAATTGCAAAAGTATATAAATAAGAATCTGGCGAGAGGGTTCATACGACCCAGCCATTCACATATGGCTGCTCCAGTGCTCTTCCGAGAAAAGAAAGACGGCGGCCTTCGTCTGTATGTGGATTACCGTGGTCTGAACGCAGTTAGCGTAGAACCCTTGTATCCTCTTCCCTTAATGAAAGATCTCTTGGCCGCCTTAGCAACAGGGACCTATTTTACGAAGTTAGACTTAAGGGAGGCATATTACCGGGTTCGGGTTAAACAAGAAGATGAGTGGAAGACCACGTTTAATTGCCCATTAGGGAGCTTTAAATTCTGTGTCATGCCCTTTGGGCTGCAGGGAGCCCGGGCGGTCTTTATGCAATTAATTAATGAAGTCCTCCACAAGTTTCTTTATCGCGGTGTCCTGGTATACTTAGACGACATCTTAATATACACAAAAACCATGGAAGAACATGTCGCGCTTGTTCGCCAAGTGTTACAACGGTTGCTGGAGGCTAAGTTATATGTTAAAGTATCAAAATGTGAGCTTCACCAAACCCTTCTTGATTATCTCGGGTACCGCATTTCGAAAGACGGAATAGAAATGGACCCCATGAAAGTCACTACCGTGCTGGGTTGGCAGGCTCCGGGAACACGCCGGCAATTACAGAGCTTCCTGAGCTTTGCTAATTTTTATCGCCAATTTATCCCGACGTTTGCCCATATAGCTCTACCACTAACCAATCTCCTACCTACGAAGGGAACAGGAAGTTCGCGCCCAGGACAATGCTTAGAGTGGACACCAGAATGCCAGGGGGCATTTGAACGTTTAAAACGGTGCTTTGCAGAAGCCCCTATACTTCGTCATCCCGATCAGTCCAAACCATTTGTGGTACAAGCGGACGCAAGTGACGTAGCAGTTAGGGCTGTGCTACTACAAGCAGATGAAACCAGTCAATTACACCCTTGTGCTTACACCTCGAAGAAATTCAATACCACGGAACAGGGGTGGGCTATTTGGGAGAAGGAGGCCTTCGCTGTTCGGTGGGCTCTCCTTACCTGGCATCACATCCTAGAGGGGGCAACAATACCATTCGAGGTTTGGACCGACCATCGTAACCTGATAGCGTTACAAGCACCTAGAAAACTGTCGCCTAAACAGGTACGCTGGGCCCAGTATTTCCAGCGATTCCGATTCACATTACGGTATGTGCCAGGTGGGAAAAACTTCTTGGCCGATGCTTTATCATGAATGCCCCAGTTCCATAGTAAACGAGAAGAAATTATACAAGCTATGGTTCCAGGAGGGACGTCAGGAGCAGTAGGGATAGCACTTCGGCTTGACGGGTATACCAATTGGGAGGACAATCTGAGACAAAAGTTAGGCCAAGATGAGTGGTTACGGGACAATACACAGGTACTCACGCACCGTGACGGCCTGGCGTGGAAGGGAGATAAGTTGTACATACCAAAGGATATGCGTACTGCTGTATTTCAACGGTGTCATGACAGTAAAACCGCCGGCCACTTTGGTTTTCTAAAAACACTCCACCTGACACGAAGGCAATTCTGGTGGCCGCAGATGAGAAGGGATATTGAGGAATATGTACATAGCTGTTCCACATGTGCCAAAACCAAACCACGAACCGGAAAGCCCTTGGGTCTATTGCAGTCGGTGGCTACCCCCCACCAACCTTGGGAGGAGATCGCGATGGATTTTGTGGTGGACCTCCCAGAGAGCAATGGGAACACAGTCATATGGACTGTTATAGACCTGTTTTCCAAACAGGCTCATTTTATACCCTGTACTGGGTTACCACCAGCCCGGAAGTTAACCAAATTGTTCATCCAACACATATATCAGTTACATGGTGTTCCCCAACGGATTATTTCAGATAGGGGGGTTCAGTTCACGGCTTGCTTTTGGTGGAATTTTCTCCGGGCCATTGGATCAACCCAGGACCTCAGTTCCGCGTTCCATCCCAGTACGAACGGAGCGGTTGAGCGGCCAAATGCCATGGTGGAACGTTAACTCCGCTGTTACATTTCATATCAACAAACAGATTGGGTGTCTCTATTACCTTTTGCGGAGGTAGCGTATAATAATACCGTACACAAAAGCACAGGCTGTACTCCATTCAGAGTAGTGACGGGAAGGGACTTTACCGCTATACCAGAGTTAGAACAAACATTAGAGACACCGGTTATGCCACAAGAGTGGGCCGATAAAATCCAAACATTGTGGCCTCAGGTGCGAGACACACTCGATAAGGCAGCTCTTGAATATAAAACCCAGGCAGATACAAGAAGGGCACCACCGTACCCTTGGAAGGAAGGGGATATGGTATACTTGTTTACCAAATACATTAAGTTACGAGTACCCAATCGTAAATTAGGGCCAAAGTACCTAGGTCCCTTCCCCATAGTAAAGGTGATAAACCCGGTCACGTTCGCGCTAAAACTACCTCCCTTATTGGGAAAAATACACCCCGTTTTCCATTGTAGTCTTCTTAAACCTGTAACAGGAGGCCGTAATACCCCTGCACATCCTGGTCCCGTGATAGAGGGACATTACGAAATAGATGAGATCCTAGATTCAAAATTGAGTCGTGGGAAACTTAAGTATCTTGTCCGTTGGAAAGGCTATCCTTATGAAGAAGCGTCCTGGGTGTTTGCCACAGACGTTAATGCCAAGAAACTAGTGACTCACTTTCATAAAACCCATCCCCTCAAACCACGTACAAGTACTAATCCCTGAATTTTCTGTTACAGAAGGAGGTCTGGTGAAAGGGGAGCCGCCTGTCGGGTCCTACCATCCCTCGACAATGCTGACGCGCTATGGAGACGGGGACGGGAGAAAGCTTGAAGCACACGGGGGGGTAATGGTTGCACGGGGTGTCTAGGCAGACGGGTCGCGGGGTGAAGGGTGGGGGGACTGGCGGTCGCGATGGTGATAGGTGATATCTTTGGTGAACTGCTGGGGGTGTGATGAAATGACGCGCGCACGTACAGCCCACGCCCCAACCCGGAAGCCCTATTAGGGGCAGGGCGTGTTTATAAGGGTGACGACTACATGGAGGGATATTTAAACCTCTGCGCCAGGGGTGGTAACGCCGTTTTCGAGCCGCTTGGAGTTCGCAGTGTGTACCTGACGCCAGCGCGCAATAAACCATCATACCGGAGAGCTGAACGGTGTTGGTGTGACGACCAAAACTGGATGCAGTATTCCAAGTGTGGTCTTACCAAGGCATTATAAAGCAGTACTAACACTTTACGTAATCTTGATTCTATCCCTCTGTTAATGCAGCCTAGGAATGCGTTGACTTTTTTTGGGCAGCTGCAGCACACTGCTGGCTCATATTTCAGTGATTGTCTACTAGGACTCCAAGATCCCTCTCAGAATTTATTTATTTATTTATTTATTGGTTCGATTTATATGCCGCCCTTCTCCGGAGACTCAGGGCGGCTTACAGTGCGTTAAGCAATAGCCTTCATACTTTTGTATATACCTGCTTAGTAGGGCTTTTGGCCCCCCCAAGTGGTGTTCTTTTTTATACAAAGTCAGCTTATTGCCCCCACAATCCGGGTCCTCATTTTACCTACCTCGAAAGGATGGAAGGCTGAGTCAACCTTGAGCCTGGTGAGATTCGAACTTGCAATAATTGCAGGCAGCTGGTGCTAGTTAACAGCACTTTGGTCTGCTGTGCCACCAAGGCTCTTAATAATTATATATAGAATTATTACTATTGAGCCAAGTACCACCTATTCTATACCTTTGCATTTGGTTTTTCTTGCTTAAATGTAGAACCTTACTTTTTTCACCGTTAAATTTCATTTTGTTAGATAGCGCCCAGTGTTCAATTCTGTCAAGATCCTTCTGTATCTTAAACCTATCTTCTGGAGTGTTGACTATTCCTACTAGCTTGGTGCCGTCTGAAAATGTGAGGAGTTTCCCATCTATCCCCTCATCTTAATCATTGATGAAGATGTTGAAGAGTACTGGGCCTAAAACAGAGCCTTGGGGTACCCCACTGCATACTTCCCTCCATGTAGATGCCGTTCCATTGAGGACTACACTTTGAGTGTGGTTGGTCAGCCAGTTACAAATCCATCTGGTGGTGATGCTATCTAACCCACATTTTTCTATCTTATCAAGTAGTAGATTGTGGTCTAGTCTATCAAATGCTTTACTGAAGTCCAAATAAATTATATCCACAGCATTTAATTGGTCCATTAATTTTGTCACTTTGTCAAAGAATGCAATAAGATTTGTTCAGCATAATCTGTTTTTGACAAACCCATGTTGGCTTTTCCAGAATCTTCCCAGGTATTGATGTAAGGCTGATAGGTCTATAGTTTCCTGGATCCATTCCCCCCCCCTTTTTTTTTTGAAGATGGAAACTACTGTATTCATCTACCCATCTATCCCATCCCATCTACCAAGTTATAATCTTGGTAAAAAAAATGTCCCAGGAGTTTCTTTTGCTGTCTAACATAGTGGGACGGTTGACATTAAGCCAGTTCTCATAGAAATAGCCTACCTGGATCCTACCACGAGGTCAGCCCCAAGATGTCAGTTATGAGCAAAGACTCGGAAGAGAAGAAGAAGCCGAGAGAGGCCTCTGCTCAGGAAGAGCTGGCACACATCTCAGGCCAGAGCAGGAGTGCAGTCAACTGGTGCACATCCAAAACTGACGACTGAGAAGTCTGAGCAACTGCCCACAGCCATAAAGGAGCAAGCGAGGGATGTCCCATACCACAGGCCAAAGATCTGCTGGACAACAAACATGGGCAAGGCAGTGGAGGCCAAAGACCCCCTTCTCCCTTCTGGGGTGAATGTGGTCCATGGAAAAGCAAAGTGGCTAGCCGAATGGGCTGACCCTGCTGAGTGGAAGCACCCATAGCTCATCCATGGAACAGTTGAGGGAGATGTTTGGAGGGATGGAGATTTGTGCCACAGTAGCGCCGGTAACCACAACTTCTGCCACCAGGCCAGGAGTCGTGAGAACCCTGGCAGTCCCGGCTACTCCTTCTCCTCCTATTCTTCAGCTGATGGCACCGATTGCTGTGCCTGTGGCCGGGGCCTCAGCATAGGCCCTAGAAGCGAACTTCACCACTCCTCTGTTGCAGCCAGTAGCACCAGCGGCCTCAGCCGCAGTCAGAATCACAACCCCCCCCTAGTGTTTTGTCCTGGTGTGGGAGGAGTGTCAGCCCCTCCCCCCAGTGGTCCATTTTGATGGGCACCCAAACCGCCTAGCCCATTTCCTGGCTCAAGCCTGGCACCACATGGAGCATTATGGAGCGATGTACCCAGATGATGTGGCCCAGGTCCATGTCATCACTGTAAACCTGGAAGAGAGTGCTTTGGAGTGGTTGGTGTCACTGCACAATGAGAGCTGGATGACCTCGATGCCTTCATGCAAGCCCTGTGAGTGATCTGAAGACACTATGGTGGCCTGGTGCACAGAATCCTGCATCTGTGCCCTGAAGCAGGGAAAGCGACCAGTAAGAGAGTACATTCAAGATTTCTGCTGCCTGGCCAGCCACTTGGAAGACTGGCCTGAACGCTGGTCTACCATTTCCAAGAGTGTCTGAATAGGAACTGTACCAGAATTGCCTACCCTGGGGGGTGCCACGCAACCTGCGAGCATGGTACCGTGTGGCCACCGAGGTAGAGATCGACCTGATGGAGTTCCCTGAACACACTGGGCAGGAGAATTGGTCTCACTGCTTCGAGGAGTATTGAGCAGTTCCTAGAGAGAGAAGAGGGGGTGCGCCTCCAGCCAAAAGTGGGAGACCTTGCCAAAACATTGGCTGCTTTTGCTGCAGGAAGGAGGGGCACCAAGCTGCCGAGTGTCTTACGCCATGACCGATAACTGCTCTCGCCTTCAAGCCAACTGAAAAAGAAAAAGTCTCCACCGAACTCAAGGGAGAAAACTTGTGCAGGGCAACAAGTCACAGAGGTCTCCCCTCTGTCCAGTGAGGGAGAGGGAACTCAGAGCCCTGCTGAGACGGGGCTAGTCTTCTATGAGAGCAACAGCGAAGGAGAAGATAACCCAATGGTAAGTGGCCTCGTCACCCCTATGACTGCTAGGGTGGAGATTTCACTATCCTCCTTGGGTGTAAAGAGGATCCTTACGGCCCTGTTGGACTCAGGGTGCACCAGATGCTTGGTCAGCCCTCAAGTGGTAGAGAAGCTACAAATGAGGCTAAGGAAGCTAAAGAAGCCTATAGCATTTTCCCAGCTACACGGTTCGATAACGGGTGGGGTACTGGCAACCTGCCTGCCTGAGCCTGTGATGCTGAAAGCCAGGACCCACACGGAGATTATTCAATTTATTGTGGCCCCCTGGGATGACAGAGGTCATGGTCCTAGGCCTGGTGTGGTGTGGTGTGGTGTGGTGGAAAATGGAGCCCATCTGTTGATTGGGATAGAGACAAGTGGCAGATGCGAAGGAAAGTATCTAACAGACAAGAGTGAGTGAAAGTGCTAAGAAGCCACCTGTTGTGGTCCGCCAGCACCCTGCAGAGCTGGCAGCGGAGTTGGACACTGAGGAGGCTGGGGAGGACAATGGGCCAGTCCTGGAGTCAGGGGAAGGCCCGGACGAGGGCTCTGCATTGGAGGCAGAGATTTTTTTTTTATTTGATTTATATGCCGCCCTTCTCCGGAGACTCAGGGCGGCTTACAGTGCGTTAAGCAATAGCCTTCATACTTTTGTATATTTATACAAAGTCAGCTTATTGCCCCCACAATCTGGGTCCTCATTTTACCCACCTTAGAAAGGATGGAAGGCTGAGTCAACCTTGAGCCTGGTGGGATTCGAACTTGCAGTAATTGCAAGCAGATGTTAATAGATGTTAATAACAGGGTGCTTTAAACCACTGTACTACAGGCTCTGTAGATGGGGCCAGGGCCATCTGGGAGCGATGCGCAGACTCCGGAGCCTCCAGAGCCGGATAGCAGAGAGGCAGAGGAACAGGAGGAGCCTGTTCCTAGTGCACGCATGCAAAGAGCTGCCAGAAGGCAAGAGCAGCTAAAGCAAAAAGGACAACTCGAGAGTAAGGCCGGGAGATGATTGGCCCCTCCCAGAAGGCTTAAAAGAGCAGCAATGGCTCTTGGGATCTTTGCAGGAAAGCAATGTTGCTACATTTGTTTCTTGTCAGCGTCTCTTGCTTCTGAACTTTTGCCAAGAAAAGCCTTTGGCAGGGTGCCAAAGAAGACAAAGGTTGGCGATAAGGCAGAAGGACTGTTTATGAAGAATTTGTTTTGGACTTAATTTGGACTAAGCTGAGAATGAAGTAATTCTCAGCTGTTCTAATAAAATATGTTTGTTTAGGACTGATTGTGTCTGGTAATAACTACTTGGGCCTAGGTCACAACACCACCACACACCTGTCAGCATTCCAGAAAAAACCCCATTCCAAGTAAAGAAACGGAAGCAAGCATTTTCCAAAGTCCTCTTTACTAAAATAGGCAAACTGGCACATCTGGGAAAACCCGAATCTGAAAAGCCCGGGTTTTCCTTCAGTAAGTCAAAGCTCCCAAAACCATCCCCTTTTCCAGCCACTCGGTCACATGCTCCAATCAATGTCCGTTCCATCCCCCTGACCACTCCTTCTCCAGATGCGGGATCGCCCTGACCTTGACTGACAGGAAGAATGCTATTATGTCTACTAACCCCCTCTCCTACTTTCCCACACATGAGAAGGTGGCAGCATTGGAGCTTCCGGCCTAATATGGCTTCCAAAGCTGACAACACCTGTGGTTAAGAAAGCCAAGGCAGAAACCGCCAATAAACTAGAGGGGGGAGATAGCTCAGAGTTGCTGATTCCAAAAGAGTACTGTAATCTAGCAAAAAGTTTTAGTAAGGAGGAGTCTGACACACTTCCACCACCCCACCCCACAGACTGTGCAATTGGGATTGTGCCTGGGGCCAAGTTACCAAAGCCAAAGTTATATTCAATGACACCCAGGGAGATGGAGGAGCTCCGTACCTTCATAGACAAAAATTTAGCTAGGGGTTTCATTCAGCTGGGCAAGTTGAGGATAGCAGCCCCTGTACTTTTTAAAGAGAGGATAGGTCCCTTAGGCTGTGCACCAGCTATAGAGGGCTAAACTGTATACAGTTGCAAGAAAAACTATGTGAACCCCTTGGGATTATGTGGAGTTTTGCATGAATTGGTCATAAAATATGCTCTGAACTTCATCTAAGTCACAACAATAGAAGAACACAGTCTGCTTAAAATAATACTACACAAACATTAGATGTTGCCATGGTTTAATTGAACATAACATGTAAACATTCACAGTGCAGGGAGGAAAAAGTATGTGAACCTTTGGACTTAATAACTGGTTGACCCTCCTTTGGCAGCAATAACCTCAACCAAACGTTTCCTGTAGTTGCAGATCAGACCTGCACAACGATCTGGAGTAATTTTGGACCACTCCTCTTCACAAAACTGTTTCAGTGTAGCAATATTCTTGGGATGTCTGGTGTGAATCGTTCTCAAGGTCATGCCACAGCATTTCAATTGGGTTGAGGTCAGGACTCTGACTGGGCCACTCCAGAAGGCGTATTCTGTGCTGTTGAAGCCATTTTTTTGTTGAAATACTTGTATGCTTTGGGTCATTGTCCCGTTGCATCACCCATCTGCTGCGGAGCTTCAGTTGGCGGACAGATGGTCATATATTTTCCTGCAAAATGTCTTGATAAACTCTGGAATTCATTTTCCCATCAATGACAACAATCCGTCCAGGCCCTGAGGCAGCAAAGCAGCCCCAAACCACGATGCTCCCTCCGCCATGTTTTACAGTGGGGATGAGGTTTTGATGTTGGTGTGCTGTGCCTTTTTTTCTCCACACATAGTGGTGTGTGTTCTTCCCAAACAACTCAATTTTGGTTTCATCTGTCCACAGTATATTTTGCCAGTAGTGCTGTGGAACATCCAGGTGCTCTTTTGCAAACTTCAAACGTGCTACAATATTTTTTTTGGACAGCAATGGCTTCCTCCGTGGTGTCCTCCCATGTACTCCATTCTTGTTTAATGTTTTTCTTATTGTAAATGTGTCAACAAAAATGTTAGCATGTGCCAGAGATTTCTGTAGGACTTTAGCTGACACTCTAGGATTCTTTTTACCTCATGAAGCATTCTGTGCTGTGCTCTTGCAGTCATTTTTACAGGACGACCACGCCTAGGGAGAGTAGCAACAGTGCTAAACTTTCTCCATTTGAAGGCAGTCTGTCTTACCGTGGACACATGAACATCAAGGCTTTTGGAGATACTTTTGTAACCCTTTCCAGCTTCATGCAAGTCAACAATTCTTGATCGTAGGTCTTCTGAGAGCTCTTTTCTACGAGGCATGGTTCACATCAGACATTGCTTCTTGAAACCAGTAAACCCAAAACAGGTGTGTGTTTTTAAAGGGCAGGACAGCAGTCAGCAACACATCCAATATCATCACACTGATTGGAGTCAAGGTTGGCTCACTCCTGGCTCCAATTAGCTCTTGGAGAAGTCATTAGGCTAGGGGTTCACATACTGTTTCCTCCCTGCACTGTGAATGTTTACATGTTATGTTCAATTAAACCATGGCAACATCTAATGTTTGTGTAGTATTATTTTAAGCAGACTGTGTTCTTTTATTGTTGTGACTTAGATGAAGTTCAGAGCACATTTTATGACCAATTCATGCAAAACTCCACGTACTCCCAAGGGGTTCACATACTTTTTCTTGCAACTGTATGTGTGGAAAATATGTACCCCCTCCCATTGATGAAGGACATTTTGGGGCACCTCGCAAAGGGTGAAGGGTGCTCTTCGTGAAGGATGAAGGGTGCTCTTAGTGAAGGGTGCTGTTCCCTAAGCTGGATTTGAGGGAGGCATACTCTCAAGTGAGAATTAAGGAAGAGGGTGAGTGGAAAGTGGCGTTAACTGCCCCCTGGGCTGTAACCAGTTCTGAGTGATGCCGTTTGGACTACAAGGGGCCCCAGCAGTGTTCATGCAGCTGATAAATGACGTACTGCATGAGCACCTGTATAAAAGAGTCCTAGTGTATCTGATTGATATATTAATCTATACCAAAACCAAGGAGGAGCATATGAAATTAGTCAGAGCGGTGTTTGAGAAGCTGTGGAAGGTGCAACTTTATGCAAAGTTGTCTAAATGTGATTTCCATAAAATCAGCCTAGACTACCTAGGGTACAGGATTTTGAAAGATAGCATAGAGATGGAGCCTGTGAAGGTCCAGGTGATATTACAGTGGGAGCCCCCACAAATGAGGAGACAATTGCAAAGTTTTCTCAACTTTGCAAATTTCTATCGCCAGTTCATCCCCATGCTCACTTAGACAGCCCTGCCGATCACGAATTTATTGAAGATGAAAGGAGAAGCCAAGCCCAAGCCTAGCCAATCCATGAACTGGTCACTCGAGTGCCAAGCCACATTCGAGAACCTAAACTAAAGCATCTTTTTGCTGCTGAACCAGTCCTAAAGCACCCTGACCCAGACGAGCCTTTTGTGATACAAGCAGACACCAACGATGTGGCCATGGGGGCAGTGCTGCTCCAGAAGAACAAAAAAAGGGAGTTGCAGCTGTGCACCTACATCTCCCAACAAGCTTTCGAAGACTGAGAGACAATAGGCTATCTGGGAAAAGGAAGCCTACGCGGTCCGCTGGGCTCTCCTAGCCTGGAGGCAATTCTTGGAAGGCAGTAAGATTCCTTTCAAGGTGTGGACGGACCACGAGAACTTAGCAGCACTGAGGGCTCTCCAAAATCTGTCTACCAAACAAGTCCAATGGGCCAAACACTTCAATTGCTTCAACCTCACTCTCCACTATCTACCGGGAGGGTGAAAGTTTTTGGTAGATGCCCTCTCACGAATGCCACAATACAACAGTGCTTGAGAGGAGGTCGTCAATTCCATCATTCCCTCCAAACAAGTAGTAGCACCAGCCCTCACGAGACAGCAGGAAGCATCGTCATCACAGTTGACCAAAGACCTAACACGACCCCTAAAAGAAGCCTTGGCTGGAGATGAGTGGTTCCAACAACACAAGGATGAGTTGTCCTTAAGGGATGAACTGGCATGGATGGAGAGCAAACTATACATCCCATCGAGCCAGAGGACCTTAGTATTGCAGCAGAGCCATGATACGAAGGCGGCAGGGCATTTTGGATTAGTGAAAACCCTTCACCTCGTAAAGAGGCAATTTTGGTGGTTGCGGATGAAGAAAGACATAGAAACCTATGTAGTTAGTTGCCCTGTGTGTGCTTCAGCAAAGAGGCTGCCCAGCAAGCCTCCAGGACTGTTGCAGACTGTGGCCAACCCCACAGCTCCCTGGGGGGAGATATATATGGACTTTATTGTGGAGCTGCCAGAGAGTGCTGGGAACTCTGTGATCTGGGTCATTATGGACTTATTCTCTAAGCAAGTCTACTTTGTGGCATGCCCTTGGATCCCTTATGCTCAGTCCCTGGCTAAACTCTTCATATAACACATGTACCAGCTACATGGTGTTCCAAAACACATAATTTCAGATTGGGGAGTAGAATTCTCATCGAAGTTTTGGCCTGAGTTCCTGAGCTTGTTAGGCTCCTCCCAGGGTCTTAGCTCCACTCATCATCCTCAAACAAATGGGCCTTGTGAACATACAAATGCAGTCCTGGAGCAGTACTTTTGGTGGTACGTGAACTACCAATAAAACACTTGGGCTTAACTGCTACCCTTCGCTGAGGTGGCATAAAATAACTCTGTACACAGCAGCACAGGGTTTACCCCCTTCTGAGTGGCCACCGGCATGGAATTTGTGCCTATGCCAGAGCTCCCTCAAGAGACACCTTCATAGACTTTGTTGGCTGAGTGGATAAGTACTTTGAAAGGCATCTGGCCTGTAGTGCACAAAGCGTTAGAAGCAGCAGGGGAGGTGCAGAAAAGGCAGGCTGACAATAAGAGATCACCTCAGAATGAGTTTACAATAGGGGATGAGGTGTACCTGTCCATGAAGATCCTGCAGTTGGGGCAGCCCTGTAAGAAGTTGGGGCCTAAGTACATAGGTCCTTTCCCCATCATCCAGATTGTGAATCCAGTGATGGTGAAATTGGAATTACCAAAAAACCTCAGGTGCTTTCATCCAGTGGTTCACTGTAGTTTGTTAAAGCCCTTCTGTAGTTCACCGTTGAGTCTGGCCAGTAAGCTGCCTCCCACCCCATATGGGTAGATGGAGAAAAACACTTTGAGGTCAAGGAGATCCTTGACTCCCAGTGCTACAAGGGGAAGTTGCAGTACCTAGTCTTATGGAAGGTGTTTCCCTTTGCAAGATGCAGAATGGGTGACAGCGATGAATGTCCATGACCCTAGACTCATTCAGAGGTTCCACACTAGGTATCCAGACTGACCCCGGTAGATCAACCTATGGAGAGGGATCATGGTGTAATAATATGTGTGAGTATGTTTCCTTGTAGGATTAGTCTTCTTTCTGGAGGGTTGGCATGTCATGGTTGACTCACTACGCAGCCCCACTTGCAACCAGACAATTGTAAAGGGAGGGGAGAGGGAAAGCATTGGCGTGTAAGGGAGGTTTGGGAGGGAAATTTGGAATGCAACTGTGCCGACTGGAAACCTGAGACAGACCCAACACCTCAAGGTCGCCAGCTGGGGAACTCCAAGGCAGACAGATCATGCCCAAAACAAAGAGAGTACAAACGATTGGTGGACAATGGACAATGGGAAGTCCTGGGGGTAAAGGGAAAGTTTTCCTAGGCTGTTTTCATGTGAAATCATTAGAACTGGCTTTTCTAGTTCTGTAACCACATGGAATCTTCAGTACAGTTATACTCTTGGCAAAAAAATGTCCAAGGCATTTCTTTTGCTGTCTAATCTAGTGGGATAGTTGACATCTTCTGGTCCTGGTGATTTGAACTCATCTAGGATGGACAGGTGGTCTCTTACCATTTTCTTGCCTATTTTAACTTGTATTCCTAATCTGTTTTTTACAGTACTGTTTTTGATAGGTTGGACTGTTTTTTTCTTTTGTGTAAAGACAGATGCAAAAAATGAGTTAAGCAATTCTGCTTTCTCCCTGTTTCTCCCAGAAAATAGGCTCAAGATCTAGAAGGATCTTGACAGATGTGAATACTGGGCCCTATCTAACAAAAAGAAATTCAGTGGTAAGAAAAGTAAGGTTTTACATTTAGGCAAGAAAGACCAAATGTACAGGTACAGAATAGGTGGAACCTGGCTCAATAGCAGTAACTGCAAGAGGGATTTTAGAGTCCTAGTGGACAATCACTTAAATATGAGCCAGCAGTGCTGCAGTGGCCAAAAAAGCCAATGCAATCCTGGTCTGCATTAACAGAGGGATAGAGTCAAGATCATGTGAAGTGTTAGTACCACTTTATAATGCATTGGTAAGACCACACTTTGAATATTGCATCCAGTTTTGGTCACCACGATATAAAAAAGATGTTAAGACTCTAGAAAGAATGCAAAGAAGAGCAACAAAGATGATTAGGGGACTGGAGGCTAAAACATATGAAGAACAGTTGCAGGAATTGGGTATGTCTAGTCTAGTGAAAATAAGGACTAGGAGGTAATAGCAGTGTTCCAATATTTGAGGGGCTATCACAGAGAAGAGGGGCCCAACCTATTCTCCAAAGCACCAGAAGGCAGGACAAGAAGCAATGGATGGAAACTAATCAAGGAGAGAAGCAACCTAGAATTAAGGAGAAATTTTGTGACAGTGAGAACAATTATCCAGTTGAGTGGCTTGCCTTCAGAAGTTGTGGGTGCTCCATCACTGGAGGTTTTTAAGAAGAGATTGGACAGCCATTGGTCTCAAATGGTATTGTTCTGACCCAGCCTTAGCAAATAGTGATAATCCACTTACTCGTGAGTAAACACAAACCCCTTTTCAAACGGGGTAGGAACAGTCTTTTATTCACATGAATAAACAAAAATAAAATGCAATTGTCCCAACAGACCTGGCCAAGAAATCCAAATTGCTTGCTGTATCCTAAAAGCGAATGGTTGTCTGCGACAACTGGCCACACCCACACCCCTACTATTTCCCAGCCAGGGAGTGGCTGGCTAGCGTCCACATGTGCTTATCATTTTCCTTTGGGCTCCTCTCTTTTCCTCTCTGTGCATAAGCACATTTGGGATGGGCCCCATCTGTTTCTCCCCCTCACTCAGCTCAGGCCCCAAAGACAGCTGCCTCTCCACCTGGGAGAGGACAGAAAGCCCCAGCTCTGTCTCTGATACCATTTCCTTATCAGAGCCTTCCAAAGGCTCTGAAGCTGGCCCAGGCTCTCCTCCTTGTCTGATTCTACAGCTAGCTCTGCTGTCAGCCGACAGGCCACAACAGGTATAGGGTCTCCTGTTTGTTTAGGAGGTTGGACTAGCAGACCTCCAAGGTCCCTTCCAACTCTGTTATTGTTATTCTTTAATTTAGCCATCCTAAGACAGATGTAGGATAGAGAAATCTTTCCTAAATGTTTTTATGTTGCTACTTTTATGATTTCAATATATTCTTGAAGAACTTGTGAGATGCATTTGTCAGCATTAGGGAGCATCTGACTCTTGCAACAGAAATTGAAAGTTCTGTTTCCACAAAGCTGCTCATTCCATCATTCAACTATACCAACATTCATCTAATTTTGTATCAGATGTGTGTAAAGTTCTCTCACCTTTCCAAAATATGTGACAATACAGAGTCCATCCCTTATATACTAGCATGCAGCATCACAATGCAAGTACAAAAGGATGGAGATGTGACATTGCAATGCACATTGTGTCATTATAGCTAGCTGTGGATGATTTGGCCCATAGATAATGATGGGTGTTCATCAACAGTACATAGTGTTGGAATAAATGTCCATCTGGGTTCAGTTCCAAGTGGGGAGAAAGACACTGGAAACATGGAGGCTGCTTGGAAGGATGGTTTAATGGAGCAGAACCATTAAGCACATGGTCCTGGTGCAGTTGAACACATGGAGTGAAGAGTGAGTGTTATTTATTTATTTATTTTTAAATTTATATACCGCCCTTCTCCCTGGGGACTCAGGGCGGTGTACAGCCGAATAAAAACATACAATACAAACATTAAAAACAGTTAAAAGAAATATCTTAATTTGGCCCCAAATTTAAAAAGACAAACCAGTTAAAATTGTTTAAAAGGGTTTGTTAAGCCAGCCCGGCTTGCTGGAAGAAGAAAATTTTAAGGGCACAGCGGAAGGCACGGAGGTCTTGGATTTTCCTTATCTCTGGGGGCAGCTGATTCCAGAGGGTAGGAGCCCCCACAGAGAAGGCCCTCCCCCTGGGGGTCACCAGCCTACATTGTTTGGCTGACGGCAGCCCGAGGAGGCCCTCTCTGTGGGAGCGCACGGGTCGATGGGAGATCGTCGGTGGCAGAAGGCGGTCTCGAAGATAACTAGGTCCTATGCCATGAAGCACTTTAAAGGTGGTGACCAACACCTTGAAGCGCACCCGGAAGACCACCGGGAGCCAGTGCAGCTCGCGCAGGAGCGGTGTTATGTGGGAGCGCCATGCAGCTCCCGTAATTACCCGCGCGGCCGCATTCTGGACCAGTTGGAGCCTCCGGGTGCTCCTCAAGGGGAGCCCCATGTAGAGAGCATTGCAGTAGTCCAGGCAAGAGGTGACGAGGGCGTGAGTGACTGTGCACACGGAGTCCCGATCAAGAAACGGACGCAACTGGCGAATCAGGCGAATCTGACAAAATACCCTCTCTTGGGCCTTGCCCTAGAGCTTCCTGTTCCTGTGCAAGAAATGTATCCTATTGGTTGCTGTAGGGGTCATGTGCAAATCCTAGGAGTTTGTCTGAGATAAGCCTGGTTGAACTGTGCTGGGTGATGTAATATCCCCAGGTGCCATGTGGTGAGCTCTGCTGCTAGATGGGTAGAGCACTAATCCTATTATGTCCTGGAGGTGAAGGTCTTTTGTCTTGTAGAGAAGATGGCCCAGTATTTTGTCTTGTAGATAAGCTGGCAGCAAAATATTCTGCCTTTTTAATATTTCCTAAAATATTTCATTCTTCTAGGAGAGGGGTGGGTGCTAACTTTCTACAATAGTAAGCAAGGTGTCAGGGTTCTGACTGATGCCCTAATGAAAGCAGGAGCCTCAAACCACTTTTCAAGAAAAATCCAGTTGTTTATTAGAAGCGCCATGTCGGCACGGACCTAGTGAAGCCAGCTCTGACCCCAATCAGTTTGCGCCTTGCCTCTGACCCTGTTTCTCCCTTCCCCCAAGGTGTGTCATCAGTCACATTACCCAACAAAACAATTTCGCAAGTTGTAGAAGTCACTCCCTCTGGCCATTACTGGTTTCTGTGGAGATGGCCTTGACTTTGGCCAGCTAGGATGTGCGTTGTTTTGACTGAGGTTCAAATTCCTCAATGCAGCTGCGATGCTCTATCCCCCCCATCCCTCTGCCTATGGCAACTCGGGAGCAGGTTGGGAAAGCTTCACAAGTTGACATTTGACTTCCCTCACTTCCTGAAGGCAACCTGTGCAAAGCAAAAACAGTTTGAGTACAGGTACAACTTTTTGGGGGGGTTAATCCCCCCCCCCCCAGGCTTTGTTGGGTTCTTTTCATTGAATTTAGCTATGAGGCGATCAGCTTGGATGTTTCTGCTCTTTAGGCAGGATGCCTCTGATAGAGGGTAACCCTTCCACTTGATTAAGTACTGAAGTTGCCCCCTGTGCCACCTAGAGTCAAAGATGCATTGCAGCTTGTAATGGATTTGGCCCCCTATGACCACTGGGTCTGGGGGCTCATGGGATAGTGGCCTCAGGGTCGACCTGACCACGGGTTTTAAGAGGCTGCTGTGGAATACTGGGTGTATTTTCCCCAGCAGCCAGGGCAGTTTCAATTGCACCATGACCGGGTTGATAATCTTCACTATGGGGAATGGCCCCATGAATTTAGGTCCCAGCTTCTTGCTGGGGAGTTTTAACCTTAAGTATTTTGTGGAGAGGTAGACCTTCTCCCTCAACTGGAACAGCCGTTGGGGGGCTCAGTGTTTGTCTGCCTGTTGCTTATAGGTCTGTGCCGCCTTAGCTAGTACTTTCTTGACATTTTCCCATGCCGCTTTTAGCGTTGACAGCCAATCTGTCAAACTGACTGAGGAGGAAGTCGAATCGGTTGAAGTATTGAGCCCAGTGGACCTGCTTGGGCGACAGTTTCTGTGGGGTCCTAAGGGCCTCCAGATTCTTATGGTCAGTCTAGACTTCAAATGGTTTCTTTCCCCCTTCCAAGAGGTGGCGCCAGGATAGTAGTGCCCATCTTGAAAGAGGCAGTGGTGAGGCATCTCCTCAAGAAACCCACCTTGGATCCAGTTATTTTAAACAATTTTTGTCCTGTCTCCAACCTTCGCTTTATTGCGAAGGTTGTTGAGAGCGTGGTGGCACGTCAGCTCCCGCTGGTCCTGGATGAAGCATCATACCTAGACCCGTACCAGTCGGGCTTCAGGCCCGGGTACAGCATGGAGACGGCATTGGTCGCACTGGTGGATGATCTCTGGAGGGCTAGGGACAGAGGATATTCCGCTGCCCTGGTCCTGTTAGATCTCTCGGTGGCTTTTGATACCATCGACCATGGTATCTTGCTGCGGCGCCTCGAGGGGTTGGGAGTGGGAGGCACTGTTTTACGGTGGTTCTCCTCCTACCTCTCTGGACGCTCGCAAGCGGTGTTGGCGGGGGGGCAGAGGTCGACCCCGAGGCCCCTCACATGTGGGGTTCCCCAGGGGTTGGTTCTCTCTCCCCTGCTGTTTAACATCTATATGAAGCTGCTGGGGGAGATCATCCGTGGTTTTGGGGTGGGGTAACATCAGTATGCTGATGATACCCAACTTTTTATATCCACCCCGAATCAGCCCAGTGATGCCCTCGACGTGATGTCCCGATGCCTGGAGGTGGTGTGGCTCTGGATGGGGAGGAACAGGCTCCGACTCAACCCTGCCAAGACGGAGTGACTGTGGGTACCAGCGTCTCGGTTCCAAGGGAATATTCCATCTTTGGTCATAGGGGGAGAGGTGTTGCCCCCTGTGGATAGGGCGCACAACTTAGGCGTCCTCCTGGATGCACGGTTGACCTTAGAAGATCATGTCACGACCGTGACCAAAGGGGCATTTGCCCAGATTTGTCTGGTGCGCCAGTTGCGCCCCTACCTGGACCGAAATGCCCTATGCACGGTCACCCATGCACTCATCACCTCCCAAATCGACTATTGCAACACTTTCTACATGGGGCTGCCCTTGAAAACCACTTGGAGGCTTCAGCTGGTGCAGAATGCGGCTGCGCGGGTAGTGATGGGAGTGTACCGACGCTCCCATGTCACACCCTTCCTGCGTGACCTGCATTGGCTACCGGTTGCCCTCCGGGTGAGGTTCAAGGTGTGGGTGATTACCTATAAAGCCCTACATGGCTTAGGCCTGGGGTATCTGGTGGATCACCTGCAGCCAGCAACAGCTCCCCATCGCCCGGTGTGCTCACACAGAGAGGGCCTACTTGAGGTTCCGTCGGCCAAGCAATGTCGGCTGACAGCCCCTAGAGAGCAAGTCTTCTCTGTAGGCGCACCTACCCTCTAGAATCAGCTCCCCTTGGAGCTCCGGGTGGCCCCCGACCTTCGCTCTTTCCGCCGTGACCTTAAAACATGGTTGTTTCGCCAGGCTGGCCTGGACTGAAGGGGTTTTAATGGGAATTTTAGATTCTTTTATTGTTTGAATTTTAATGTGGACTTGTTGCTTATTGCTGTGAGCCACCCTGAGTCCTTGTGGAGAAAGGGCGGCATATAAGTCCAATAAATAAATAAATAAATCTTACCGCAAAAGCCTTTTTCCCATGCAGTCCATCGTCTTTCCATGTCAGTGAGTTTATGGGAGGTGTAGGCGGAAGGTTGTAGTTTTCCCTGGCCATTTCTTTGGAATAGCACTGCTCCTACCTCCACATCACTGGCATCTGCTTGGATGAAGAAGGGTTGTTCAGGGTCAGGGTGTTTCAGTACCGGTTCTTTTGCAAAAAGTTCTTTTAGTGTTTCAAATGCCTTCCGCAGATTAGGTCCCACTGTACGGGTTGTCCCGGGCGGGGCTTTGTCCCCAGGCTTCCTGTCTTTAGGAGGTCTGTCATGGGTTTGGCAATCTTCACGAAGGAGGGGATGAATTGCCTGTAAAAGTTTGTGAATCCCAGGAAGCTTTGTAGCTGTCTGCGGGTGCAAGGGGGCTGCCACTCTAGGATGGGTTGTACTTTGGCTGGGTCCATCTCTATCCCCTCATTTGACACTCGGTAGACCAGGTAGTCGTGCAATGAAATTAGCATTTTGACAGCTTGACGTACAACTTTGCCACTAGGAGCTTTTTCAGCACCTGGCGGACTAGGGGTATCTAGTCCTCCATGGTCTCAGTGAAGATGAGGATGTTGTCCAGGTAGACGAGGACCCCCTTATAGAGATGCTGATGCAACATCTCATTTATTAACTGCATAAACACCACCGGGGGGGCCTGAAGCCCGAAAGGCATTACTTTGAATTGGAAGCACCCTA
Source organism: Ptyas mucosa (assembly GCA_012654045.1). Taxonomy (NCBI): domain Eukaryota; kingdom Metazoa; phylum Chordata; class Lepidosauria; order Squamata; family Colubridae; genus Ptyas; species Ptyas mucosa. Next base: position 165,477 of record WNWU01012754.1, read on the forward strand.
GCGGGCAGTTGAAGGCTGTTTTCCATTCGTCTCCCTCCCTGATTCAGACTCAGTAATATGCTTCTCTGAGGTCTAGTTTAGTAAAGACCTTTCCCTTGGCTAGGTGGGACAGCATGTCCTTCATGAGAGGGAGGGGGTATAGGTTGTGCACGCACACGCCATTTATCCCCTTGAAATCTACACATAATCTCATAGTTTTTCTCCTGCGCATGCTCAAGATGGCGCTCCGGCGTTGATCTCCCGACTTGGAGGGGCGATGCCTCGGTTCAGTGGACAGCGGGGGGGGGGGGGGTCTTTCTGACCATCTATGACCCCCCGTCTGAGTAAAGCAATATGTGGAGAGTTTTTTGAGAGCTTTGCCAGCTCTCCGGACCACCTCAGCTCCTAGGTGGATGACGGCAAGGAAGACGGCGGGAGATGGCGTGAGGAGGAGGGCACGGCCTGTAGGGAGTTGCAGTGGGTGTCGGCGACTGCCTGGCGAGCGGCACAGCGGCGGCGGCTTCCCTCATGGACGGCGTTTGGAGGCTCCCTGCGGAGGTTCCCCACGCCCCGGACGCCTTGAATACGATCTGTAGAGGCGAGGGGCAGCTGGGGGCGACCGCGGGAGGGCTGATGGCGGCGGTATGGGTGGCGGCGGCGGCGGCCGCAATGACGACAGCGGTGGTAGCAGCTGATGCCTGGGTCGGCTCCCAAAGGCCTGCAGACTCCTTCTCAGCCATTTTTGGGAGCTTTTTGGCAAGTAGCTTCAGATTTGCCCGGGGCGATTGTGAGTGCCTACCCCGGGGGGTAGGGCTGCCTTCATATGGACCCTAGTGGAACAATATCTACCACCCAATGGGAAGTTGAGAGATTTATGGGGGGGGGGGGCTAGAACATGACCATGAACTCGAGCGGTCTGAATCCCCCCTTCTTCTCTCTCCGCCCGTATGGCTATAACTATCTTGTCTATTCTGGCCTGCTGAATTGCTCCCATTGTGATTACTCCCACTTTTCTACAACTTGTGTGATTTCCCTGCCCTGCAAGATTCCTTGGACCAAATTTATGAACTATATCCCGCTATGAGCAAGATGATTCCGCGATGCTACTAACTCAGGTGGGATACTGGTTTATGGACCCAAGGCCGAGGAGAGGCGGAACATGACTACCTGATTCCTGGGTTTTCTATCAAAGTTTCCTGGGTCAGCCTAGGTGAGAGGAAGGCTGGCCGGGAAGCACCAGGTTCAAATGGCTTGCACCTCCCTCCCCATTGCCGTGAGAGGGCAATGGAGTCCGGCAACCTGGACTATGAACCGGAATTTTCCCTTACAACATCTGCGACCCCCTGCCTTGGACTTCCCCCCCCCCAATGTCTGTATGTATTCGGCGTCGGAACTCCTCGCCTTGCGAGACTCCCCCCTCTCGCAGGCTTGGCCCTCTACATTACCAAGGGCCTATCTTGATGACGGACTTTGGAGTCCAGAGAGATGGTATGGAGCAAGGAAGAATTTATGGGGTTTTTTGGGAAAGTTTTTTAAGAAGATTTTAAGGGGTTCTGGGAGTGGGGTTAATATTTTTTTAAATAAAATTGGGCAGACGGCCAAAGGGGATGGGGGGGGAAATCCACCTAGGTCAGAGCAGAGCCCGGCACGGGGTAACGGCTTAGGACGTGCAGAAAGAGGGACTGGGGAGAGAATGGGGGTTGACATTTATGAGGGCTGTACCATTAGCACGGTAGATGGGAGGGGCAGATATGGCGGGAGCAGGGGACCACATCATGTGCCGGGGGCGCGCACTCGCTGTTTAAGAGCGATTGCTCACCCCGATCCCCAAGGCTCCCCCCGGATACTAGGTGGCACAGGTACTCAGGACCTGGGCCTTAAGCTGATGTTGTGCAATGCCAGGTCCGTAGTAAATAAGGCCCCCCTCATTCACGACCTTATACAGGAGGAGGGAGCGGACCTGGCAGGTATTACTGAGACCTGGTTGGGCCCAGAGGGAGGTGTCCCTCTGGTTGAAATCTGCCCACCAGGCTTCAGAGCATTCCATCAGCCGAGGGCCCAGGGGAGGGGTGGGGCGGTGGCGGTTATTATTAGCGAGGATCTGGGTCCGAGGGAGACCACTGTGCCACAGACTGCTGGATGTGAGTCCCTCTTTGTGAAATGGGGCCATGGGGTTCAGATGGGCTTGCTGCTTACGTACCTGGCTCCCTGCCGCGTAGCAGCAGCCCTGCCTGAGCTACTCGACGTGATAGCCGCGGTGGCAGTTGAGACACCCAGGCTTTTAGTCATGGGTGATTTCAACTTGCCGTCCGTTGGCGAGACGTCTGAGATGGCTCGGGAGTTCATGGCTTCCATGACGGCCATAGACCTGACCCAGTTAGTTCATGGCCCTACTCACAGGGGGGGACACACTCTGGACTTGATTTTTGTCTCTGGTCAGTGGTTGAGTGGTCTGGTTATAGGGGATATAGACAAGAAACCCTTGTCATGGTCTGACCACGTACTCCTTCGCCTAGATCTTCGAACCGCTACACCCCGCCGCAGGGAGGCGGACCCAATTAGATGGATCCACCCCAGGCGCCTGATGGATCCTGATAGGTTCCAGATGGAGCTTGGGCCATTTCCTGAGGATCTGGCACACGGCTCGGCCGAGGACCTGGCAGCCGCCTGGGATCGGGCGGCTTGTGGAGCCTTGGACCGAGTCGTGCCTCTGCGGCCTCTGACCCGGTGCCGATCCCGCGCAGCCCCTTGGTTTACCGAGGAGCTGAGGAAAATGAAGCACCGGAAAAGACGCCTGGAGAGCGGTTGGAGGGCCAGTCTCACTGAATCTGATTGAACACTGGTAAGGTCGCATATTAAGACCTACCTAGTGGCGATAAAGGCGGCAAAGTTTAATTACTTTTCCACCTCTATTGCGTTATCAGGGAATCGTCCAGCCGCCCTGTTTAGGGTGGCCCGCTCCCTGCTCCATCCGGGAGTGCGGGAGGATCCCTTGGAAGGCAGGGCGGAGGACTTTGGACAATACCTGTATGACAAAATTGCCCAGATCTGGGGGGATTTGGACTCCGACAGGGTAGATCAAGGCAGGGTGACAGGTAATAGTCTTGAGAATATTATCTGGGGAGAGTTTGACTCTGTGACCCCTGAGGATGTGGACAGGATTCTGGGGAGACTGAGCGCGGCCACATGTTTACTGGACCCGTGTCCCTCCTGGTTGGTACTGGCTTCCCGGGAGGTTACACGAGGCTGGCTCCAGGGCGTTATCAACACTTCATTGAGTGAGGGCCACTTCCCCACTGCCTTGAAAGAGGCGGTGGTGAGGCCCCTCCTCAAGAAGCCGTCCCTGGATCCGGCAATATTGGCTAACTATCGTCCTGTCTCCAACCTTCGCTTTATGGCGAAGGTTGTTGAGAGTGTGGTCGCGCAACAGTTTCCACAATTCCTGGAGGAAACATCTTATCTAGATCCGTTCCAGTCAGGTTTCAGGTCTGGGTACAGCACGGAAACGGCATTGGTCACGTTGGTTGATGATCTCTGGAGGGCTCGGGACAGGGGGTGCTCCTCTGTTCTGGTCCTGTTAGATCTCTCAGCGGCTTTTGATACCATCGACCATGGTATCATGCTGCATCGGTTGGAAGAGCTGGGGGTGGGAGGCACCGTGTTATGGTGGTTCTCCTCCTTCCTCTCTAACCGGTCGCAGTTTGTGTTGGCAGGGGGGCAGAGGTCGACCTCGAGGCCTCTTATCTGTGGAGTGCCACAGGGATCGGTCCTCTCGCCCCTTTTGTTCAACATTTATGTGAAGCCGCTGGGTGAGATCATCCGTGGTTTTGGGGTGAGATACCATCAGTACGCTGACGACACCCAGCTGTACATCTCCACCCCAGACCACCCCAACGATGCCCTTGAAGTGATGTCCCAGTGCCTGGAGGCTGTGCGGATCTGGATGGGGAAGAACAGGCTCAAGCTCAACCCTTCCAAGACTGAGTGGCTGTGGCTCCCGGCATCCCGATATAGTCAGTTGACTCCATCACTGACTATTGGGGGCGAGTCTTTGGCCCCCACAGAAAGGGCTCGCAATCTGGGAGTCCTCCTGGATAGGCAGCTGTCCTTGGAGGATCATCTGACGGCTGTGACCAGGGGGACTTTTTGTCAGGTTCGCCTGATTCGCCAGTTGCGGCCCTTTCTCGATCGGGATTCCCTGTGCACAGTCACTCACGCCCTTGTCACCTCTCACCTTGACTACTGTAACGCTCTCTACATGGGGCTCCCCTTGAGGAGCACCCGGAGGCTCCAACTGGTCCAGAATGCGGCCGCGCGGGTAGTGACGGGAGCAACATGGTGCTCCCATGTAACACCGCTCCTGCGCGAGCTGCACTGGCTCCCGGTGGTCTTCCGGGTGCGCTTCAAGGTGTTGGTTATCACCTTTAAAGCGCTCCATGGCATAGGGCCTAGTTATCTGTGAGACCGCCTACTGCCACAAATGACCTCCCACCGACCCGTGCGCTCCCACAGAGAGGGCCTCCTCAGGGTGCCATCAGCTAAACAATGTAGGCTGGTGACCCCCAGGGGGAGAGCCTTCTCTGTGGGGGCACCTACCCTCTGGAACCAGCTGCCCCCTGAGATAAGGAGATCTCAAGACCTCAGTGCCTTCCGCCGTGCCCTTAAAACCTACTTTTTTCAACAAGCCGGGCTAGCTTAGGAAGAAATTTTAGACTTCTTTTTAAATTGGTTTGTTATTTTTAAAATTGGAGCCAAATTTATATGTATTTTAATTATTAATATTTGTATTGTATGTTTTTAATTCCGGCTGTTCACCGCCCTGAGTCCTCAGGGAGAAGGGCGGTATATAAATTTTAAATAAATAAATAAATAAATAAATAGTTCCATCTTTTTTCTCTTTAAATAGGACTGGGGCTGCGACTCATGGCTTGGCTGGCTCGATGAACCCACTTACTAGGTTCTTGTCTATGTATTTGCGCATTTCTTGCATTTCCCGGGGCACCATGGCATACAGTTTGGGTTTGGGAAGCTTGGCCCCAGGGATGATTTTGATGGCACAGTCCGTTGCATGGTGGGGTGGGTGTGGGTGGGTAAGACATTGCACTCAGTTTCACTGAACACTTCAGCAAGGTGTTGATATTCTCTAGGGATCTGTTCAGCCTCTGGTGTTTGTTCAAAGGTGGCTGCCAGTTGTTCTGGTGGGGCTCAATGGTGGGTTTCGATGTCCCTATTTGCAGGTGTGTGTGGGGGGCTGTGGCCCCCTTGCTATCCTCAGTCTCCGGTTGCCCCCTTGCCACCAGATGGTCGGGCCCCACTTGTTTAGCCAACAGAGCCCTAGTATGACCGTGTCTGTCATTTTGGGAGCTATTACGAATCAAATTGATTCCCAGTGGTCTGCTAGCTGTAGCCTCACTGGTTCGGTCAGGTGGGTGGCGTGGGCTCCCCCCAGTAGGGACCCACCAACCTGCTCGAACCTAATCGGTTGGGACAATCTCTTCGCTCTGATCCCCAGTTTCATGACCGTGGGTCCCTGTTTTTGGGGCTGTGAGACATATCGGAAAGACGAAAGGATGGATGAGTTCAGACACCATTGGGTCATTTTCACCTTCGTCCTCACTGTGGAAGGGTTCCAGTGATTGGTCGTTGTCAGCTGGAGTCCTCCCCCCCTTCGGCTGGGTAGGGAGGGACCTCTGCAGTCTGGAGGGCTTTTTGGGACTTGTCAGCAGCACACCTGGGGCCTCGTTCTGGTCGTGCCCTGCATGGTGGCTCTGGCTTGGGTTTCGGAGCTGGAGTCATGCAAGCTGATGCAACGTGACCTGTCCCTCCGCATCTGTAGCATTTCAACTGGCCTCAGGAAAGGATTGGTCTTGGGGATGGCTGGGTTACTGCAGCCTTCTGTCAGCCATGTGGTCTCTGATCTGGTTGCCCTCTCTCTCTGGGACCCGGTTGCCTGCACATGTCATTGGTGCGCAATGCACAGTCCACCTTTATGGCTACTCGGAACCATTCAGAGAGTTGGTTTGGAATGTCCTGATAGGTGGTTACTTGGCTAATTTGCTTGTCCAGGCTTTCCCTGAAGTAATGGATTAGTAGCTCCTCCAGCCAGGGCGGTAGCTTTCCCATGACCCTTCTGAATTCACAGATGTGTTCTTTAATGGGTTTCCCTCTCTGCTTTAAATTCCAAAACTCATCTTCCGCATATTGATCCTCCCCCACGTCCTCAAATCTAGCTTCTAGTTCTTGAAGGAAATAATTTTTACATGCACACACATAGCTCCACACACCTTTTTAATTCTAGTTTTAATTTAATGTAGGCATTTGACCCCCTTATTTTCTAACTGGTTTACACAGCACTCGCAACAGTATTTTACCATTTGTAAAGCTGAAAAAAACTATTGCAAATATTCGTAAGTAGGACCTTTATAAAATTATTCCACCACTCCAGCAAAGCCAGGAAAAATGAAAAGAAAACTACAGGGAACTTGCACAAAGAGGGAACAGGGAAGTCACACAAACTGACAACATCTCTGAAAAAATCTGCAGCCAAAGAAGAATTTATTATGAATAAAATAATGAGGCTTATTAGGAGTTTAAAAATAAAATATATAATAAAGTAAAATAAAATAAATGCCAGGCCAGTTATTCTGCACAGGTGTGTTTGTGCTGGGTAGGAAACAGGGCTGCTGAGAGGGCATGTCCAGGCTGTCAGCACCCCAAGTTTCATTCATCCTAGTGCTGACATGAAGGGAAAAGAGAGAGATGAAGCAGGTTGACCTTTCACACAGTTGCTGCCTGGCAGAGATATCACCTAGGAGATGGGTTGGGAGGGGGACATTCCTGTGAGGTGACGTAGTAAGAGTGACTTGGAAGATGGCTAATAAGACGCTGGGTAATGAGGGACGGAAAGAGAAGGGTTTGGGGGTTAGCAGGTCAGTACTGGCACCGATGGAGTCAGGGCCAGACATGTTCGTTCTAAATAAATGAAAGATTTCGTCAAAGACTATTTGTTTGGAAAATGTAATTTATTTAAGACAACGTCGGAACCTGACACAGGCTTGTTAGAGCTATATATGTTCAGGTACTGTTATTGGTGCCTCGGCCAGGATGTTCTGTGATTTAAAAATCTGGCCTACTTTTGAATAACAATACAGCAGCCTCAGAGTCCAAAGAAGAGTTTAATAAAAGTTCTGCAAACTTTTTACACCTTTAGACACCACCACCATGTGTGGCAACTCAAGACCTCTTTTGACAGTGTTGGAAATAAAATCTGGTCTGGTTCCAAGTCGAGAAAAAGATGCAGGAGAAATGAATTTGGAGGCAAGCTGCAGGAAAGGAGGTCTCCATCTATTTAGGAATCAGAAGCAAAGTGACACAGCATCAGTTCTGGGACAGCTGACAAACTGGTCTGGTGAGTGGACGGACTTTTATATTGTTTTGGGGCAGGTCTAGGACTTTTCGACTCGAACCCTTCGCCTTGCATGTTTCTCCTCAAGATTTTCTCCTCTGTGTTATTAGCCACAAACTTTTCTCCTCAGCTGGCCCTCCCCGTCTTTCGCCCCGGCACATTGGCCATGGCCAATCCCTCCCACGCGCTTCGCCGCAGCCCATACACAGAAGGAGGTTTCATCCTGGGTTTTTTCGACACCTGGGACACCTGCGTTTTTACCATTGGGTCCGACTCCACTTCTTCCTCGCTGCTACTTGGGGTATGGGCCTCGGCTGGGGTGGCCATCACCTCACTTGGCGTCATGGGAGCCACCTGGTGTGTCCCCCTTAGTTGTTCCGGTGTGGTCTTTGTGCTCTTCCAGGCCGTCCCTTGCCGCACATTAGGGGTCCCAACCACTCTCTTTTGACTGGTCTCCCCATACTCAGCTGCTCGATGGCCTGGCTTTCCGTGCTGGAAGCAGGTTAGCGGTGGTCTAGCGGGCCCAGAGGTGGTTGGGTCTATGACCTGTTTGGGCTTCGCAGAGGCAGGTTGCCCTCTCGCCAAGAACCCAGTAGAACGACTTGGGGCTTTCTGACTCCACACGGGTCCCTTCATCCGATCTTCCCTGAATTTGTATCCCAATTCCATGGCAGCCTGGAACCAGGCCATGAGGTGGTGAGGCAAACCCTGGCACAAGCAGGCTTGGTGTAGGGTTCGATCCATCCCTTCCTTGAACCGCTGTACTAACAAGTGTTCTGGCCATCCCCTCACCTTTCCGGCCAGACACTTGAAGTCACGGATGTACTCTTGGGCAGGCCGTCCCCTCTGCCTCACAGCCAACAATTTCCTCTCTGCCTGTTGGGATCTCGTGGTATCCTCAAATCGTTCTTGTGCAGCCAAAAAGAGGCCTAAGTCTCCCAACTCTTCGGCATGCTCCCCGTATAAGTCGGCTACCCAGTCCGTTGCCTTGTCCTCCATGACTGCCATCACGGCCATTACACAATCCCACTGCGAGTTGTATAGATGGCCGTACCGGTCCATATGGTTCAGAATTTTGCCGATGAAGAGGACTACCTTCTCCCCACTGCCATCAAACTTCGCCCTCACCACAGGAGGATCCCACTGTCCAACCACTGGTGGGCCTTGGCCGGCTTCTGCTCCTATATGTGGCATTGGACCTTGGTCCCCATAACCCCTAGGCCCCTCCATGTCCTCTCTTAGGCCATATGGTACGCGGCCCACTGGTAATGTCCCTGTTGGTGGCCTCTCTGTCCCTGGGTTCCCAAGGTGCCATGCACAGCAAACCTGTGCCCCTCACTGGGGTCCCGGAGATGGCCTGGCTGCTTCTCTGATGGATGATGAATCCCTGTCTTCAGTTCCTGCTATCCCTTGCCCTGCCCTGGGGCCCTGAACCCCACAGCCCCAAACATTTCTTGTAACACATCGTTTGTCTTCCAACAGCCGTTGGGATAATTCCATTCATCCTCAGAAATTCTATGCTCCCTCCACTGGGAGAAAGGGACCCTGGAAGGGGTGAGCACTGGACCAGTAGCCTGTGTTGCCCTGCTGTGCATGGCCCCTGAGGGACCCAGCCACCAGTCTTTTTGTCTGCCTTGGTCAGCCTCCAAGCCCTCTTGGTTCTTCAGAGTCCCTGGCACTGGTGCCTGGCGTTCCTTTGGCCTAACCACCATGGAAACGCCTTCTGCTGGTTCCACAGCCTCTAGCACAGTTCCTTCTGTTGTTGCCACAGACTCCTCCAAGTCTGCAGCCTCCAGCCCTGGTACCATACCTTCAGCCATGGTATGAAGCGTGAGCTCCAACAAACTGTCAGGTTCCGAAATAAAAAACTCCAAACCTTGGTGACGATGGTTAGAAGATGCTTGATCAGTACAGACTGACATCCATAAACAATGAAAGGAAATATTGTTGGATCTATTGCTCCATGCTCCCCACCACCTTATAAAGTCTTGTGCCTAAGCAGCCCATTAAAGCAGCCCCACCTTTCTACCCGCACTCCTAATCCGTGGGCTACCTGCCCACACACTGGTCACACCGACCTCACTCCTACCTACTTCCTACTGCTTACAGGGAATGTCAGCAAGCCACAATCACCTCCCCCCCAATCAGCCCCAGTCCTGCCAGCACTTTCAGCTCCCAGTTCAGACCAGCACTTTCAGGGCTGCTAGGCTTACCCCTTCCCTCTGGGAGCCTCCCATCACTCAGAGATGCTTGCAATTCAACAGCTGAGAAGGCTGCCGGCTGCCTTATGACATCAGCCTTCCCTTCAGGAATGAGAGTAGGCTGTAGCAGTGGCTGGCGGCCTCCTGGAGGCAGTAGGATCAAGGTTAGCTCAGTGGGCTGTGGCAGCCATATACATGGCTCAGGACCAGGCTATCTTCGAGACCGCCTTCTATCACATAGCTCCCAGAGATCGGTAAGATCCCACAGAGTTAGTCTCCTCCGGGTCCCGTCAGCTAAACAATGTCGGCTGGCAGGCTCACGGGGGAGGGCCTTCTCTGTGGCTGCCCGGCTCTCTGGAACCAATTACCTCCTGAAGTCCGGACCGCCCCCACCCTATTGGCCTTCCGGAAAGCGGTGAAGACCTGGCTCTTCTGGCAGGCCTGGGGCCGTTGATCTCGTTATAGTGATCTTGCAAGACCCAGCCACAAATTGGAGTGTATGTGTTTTAACATTTTAATGTTTTTATGTCTTCTTTTAACTTTTGTATGGGATATTGTTGCATTGTTTTATTCTCTGTTGTAAGTCCCTTGGGAGTTGGATGGCATAGAAATGCGACAAAATAAAATAAATAAATAAATAAATGGCCTCCCCAAGATACACAAAGAAGGAACACCACTCAGACCCATAGTCAGCTCCATAGGCTCACCTCTACAGAATCTTGCCAAATTTCTTGCCAAACAACTTCAGCCCTACGCAGAATCCATCACCTCACACGTACAAAACTCATTCCACTTCACAGAAACAATAAAGAAGCAAAACCTACAACCCAGTGACCTACTTGTGAGCTTCAATGTCATATCCCTCTTCACCCAAATACCTATTAAAGAAGCCTTGACGGCTATCCAAAACAAATACAACCCCCCCAAGCACATCCTAGATCTGACCAACCACTGCCTAACCAACACATACTTCATCCACAATGGACAAAGATACAAACAGATAGAAGGAGCACCTATGGGATCACCCCTCTCACCCATCATCGCAAACCTATACATGGAACACTTTGAAACCAATGCTTTAGATAAATCTGAACACAAACCCAAACTCTGGCTTAGATATGTAGATGACACTTTCGTAATTTGGCCACATGGAAAAGAAAAACTGGACAACTTCCTCACACATCTCAACAGCCTACACCCCAAAATACAATTTACTATGGAAATAGAAGCTAACAACCAACTCCCCTTTCTGGACGTCCTAATCTACAAAAACCCCAACGGCTCCCTAGGACACACCATCTACCGGAAAAAAACATACACCAATCGCTACTTAAATGCACAATCACATCACCACCCTGCACAGATCAACTCCGTAGCCAAGACTCTCATCTCCAGAACCAAACACCTAGCCGACAAAGACCACCTGAAAACTGAATTACACACTCTCACAAACATATTAATCTCTAACTGATTCCCAAGAAACACAATTACCAACCTAATCCAAAGGGAGACACCCCCCCAAGAACCGAGACACAGAACAGGACAACGGCATCGCCCTCCTCCCTTACATCAAAGGCACCACAGATAAAATCAGCAAAATTCTCCACAAACACAATATCAAGACAGCCTTCTGCACTGACCAAAAAATAGCCAACATCTTAAGAAACCCCAAAGACAAAATCCAGCTAGAAAACCAAGTCTATGAAATACCATGCAAAATCTGCCCAGCCACATACATTGGACAAACTAATAGGAGAATAAATGCATGCATTGCAGAACACAAGAACGCAATCAGAAAAGAAGAAAAAACTTCCTCCCTTTTCCAGCACCTTAAAACAACAGGACACAAAATTGACTTTGAAGGAACCAAATTAATCTCCAAAACTGAACACTTCAACAAGAGAATAATCATGGAAGCCATTGAAATAGAAAAACACCCCCATAACATGAATAAATGTGACGATATCTCCCGCCTACCGGACATCTGGAAACTAGCCCTAGTCAACAGAAGAGCCCCAGCCATGAAGATTAACACCAGACCCAAGATAACACATGACACCACCACCAATCTTCCTCACCAGATTCAAACCCAAACCCATCCCATAGACGAAATACAACCACCATCCAGAAGCCAGACCATGGCGGCATCACCAGCTGCTGCACCCCCCTCCGATCCCCACACAAAGCAAACTGACACACGCCATGAACACATGGCAAGACCTCAAACTCGGAGCCAGACCAAAGCCCGGGATGTGGCAGCACAGCCATCTGCTCAGGACATTACATCAAAAAACTCAGGATATCACAACACTAGAACTCAGGATGTTAACACACAGCCCATTACCCAGGTCGTTAAAACACAAAAGACTAATGGGCACACATCAAGGACCTCACCCACACAGGATGTTACGAAACAGCTGACTAATCTGCAAACATTAACTCCATCAACCAATCAAGATGTAACAACACAGGCAACCAACCCGCTCACAGTAACAAAGCCAGCACCCCACATCTCCCCACCAGTATTTATAGAGAGACGGCAGCTCCGATAACACTTTCCTCGCACAAGCACGAAGCCGAAGACACCAGCCTGAAGATGACGAGTGAGACTTCGTTGAAACGTCGCCAAGACACTTCCAATTTTACGCAGGAGAAAACCCGAATAACCAAAGACCTACATACAAATACCCGCGAAAACCTCAGAAAACATATATATACATACATACACACACATACATATATATACCACTTTATCCTCATTTCTCCTCTCCCCCCCTCCCCACATACAGAGGGAAGCAACGGGGTTAAAATTAAACCTTAACTTGCATCCACAGATTCTACGTTTTGTCTGCTGAAGAATCAACTAAAGCACCAGTTAATTAATCCACCCATGTCTGGGCAGTGAAAGCTTATGCCTTAATGGGTTTTCTTAGCGTGTAAGAATTCCTACTGATTCTTAGAAGTGTTTTATTGGGCTAGAAGACGGTTGGTATGCCAAGTTGTAACACACACACACACACCATCCCCACCCCCTCCTGAAATATGCACAAACGTCTCGGGAGGAAAAGAACAAACAAACAAACTGAAGCTCTACTATCTGTTGCTTTTGGTTAAGAAATTAATTGCAACTAACTCTTCCCCTTGCAAAAAATAAAAATAAACAGGAGTGCTTCCCTTTGAACTGGGGGAATGGGCAGGGGTGGGAACGGAGCACTTTTACAATTTCCTTTTCTTCCTTTCTAAATCTTGAATGGGATGTTTGTAAACATCTCCCCTCTTTTTTGGGGGGGGATCAATGCCGTAAATTATTCATTGTCATTAGTTAACGATTTGGATATCTGGCCTGAAAAGGGTTCTTCCTTCTCTCGAAAAAAAA
>WNWU01012754.1:208496-235217 GCA_012654045.1 Ptyas mucosa
ATATATATATATATAAAGAAAGCAAAAAGGGCTTTGAATTAACTTTAGCTCTAAGGCTGACCTTGATTATTTGGACTGAGAAGATAAGAAAACAGATGTGCAAGAGAGAAAGACTGGATTGTTAACTTTGTCTCCACATTTTAAATTTCTCATCTTTTTTGCCTATTCCCTTATTTACTTTTTTTTGAACACTTTGAACTACTTTGTTTGGATTTTGTTGTGGTGGAGAAATACTGAATAGGTTTTTTTTCCTGACTTTGCTTTTTTTTTTTCTTTTTTGGACTTTTTATAAGTTAGTAAAGGGAATAGGGAGTGGATATTCTTTTTTTCCTTTTTGTTTACTGTTTTTTCTCTCTTGCTACTGGATTTGAAAAGAACTGGATTATTGAGAAGGTGGATTAAAACAAGAAGAGTCTGAAGAAAAGGGTTTTTTTGTCCTTCTTTTGTTCGAGATTAAATTTTTGTTTTTTCTTTTTTGTTATTATTTTTTTCTTTTTTGGTGGTTTCTTCTTTTTTCTCCATTTTTTTGCTGTTGGAATATTTTTGAGGGGGTAATTGAACTTTTGTCCTTTTTTGGGGTTGTTTGTTCTTTTTTCTCTTTTTTCTCTCCTTTTATTTTTCTCTAATCCAACCATCAGGGTTGGATTAGATATTTGGATTACAAATAAAACACAAGTGGATTACAAAACTATTTTTGACAACATCGAAATGAAGAAACTTACAGCACATCTACACCCAGCAGCAAACCCCTCATTGACAGAAACAAAAACTTCAGAGACATTGGAACTAAAAAATCTCATACAGTCTCTTCATGATAATTTGAAACAAGACTTAAAAGAAATGAAAGAGATGATTGGGAAAAACGAAGAAAGAACCCAAAAAGTAGAGGGAAAAATGGAAATGACAGAAAAGAGGGTTGAAGAATTAGAAGACAAATTGATTTCAGTAGACAGAAATCAAGAAAAAAACAATAATCTCATTGGAAATGGATCGTTCTGACTACTATCTAAGATTTCAAAATATAGAGGAGGAAAAAGGAGAAAATTTACCAGAGGTGATTGCTGAGATGTTGGCAGAAGCTATAGAAGAACCTAAGGAGAAGTTTTTAAATGAGATTGACAAGACTTTTAGAGTACATACAAGATACGCAATGAAAAACAAACTACCACTAGAAGTACACGTAAGATTTACAAAGAAAGCACTAAAAACAGATATTACAAACAACAAGAAGTACAGCATTGAAGTACAAAGATAAAGAAATAATAGTACTGAGGCAAATACCTAAAAGAATTAGAGATTTGAGAAGAGAATATCAATTCTTAACAAAGTGTTTAATAACAAAAGGAGTGAGATTCAGATGGTTAATACCAGAAGGAATTTTGGTGACATGGCAAGAACAAAGACATAGACTGGATTCAATTGAAAAAGTGAAGTTATTTTATGAACAATTTTGTGGACCATTAGAGGATGAATTGGGAGCAGCAAGAGAAATTAAACATAAAGATGGAAAAAAAGGTACAGAAGAAAGCACAAAAGAGCAGGAAGAAAGAGCACTAAGAGAAGGTGCAAGATCAAAGGATCCAAAGGAACAAAGAGAGACAAGAGCGATGAAACTTAAAACTAGTAATAAGTAAAGTAAAATTTGGAAGAAGAAATAAAAGCAATATCAATAAATGTAAATGGACTGAATTCGGTGACAAAAAGGAACAGAATTTTTAACAGATTAAATAGATTAAAGATGGACATTATATGCTTACAAGAAGTACATATTAGAAAACAACATACAAAATTATTAGAACATTCAAAATTAGAAGCTGTATTTACCTCATTGATATAACAAAGAAAGAGGGGAGTAGTTCTATATGTCAAAGAAAAACTAGAGCCTAAATTAATATTTGAGGATGAAGAAGGCAGGATTTTAATGGTGGAAATAAAAATGAATTTTAAACAATGTATAATGGATGATTTTAACACTGTAATGGATGTGGAGTTGGACTACAAAACAACAAAGACAAATAAGAAACCCAGAAAAACTCTCCCAAAATCTTTTTTCACAACGATTGAAGAATTAAGTATTCAAGATATTTGGAGACAAAGACATTTGAAAGAAAAACAATACACTTTTTATTCAAATAGACATTTGTCATGGTTGAGGATAGATATAATATGGATTTCAACAGAACTTATAGATAACATACAAGAAGTAAACATTGAAACAAACATTTGGGCACACCACAACCCAATAACAATAACCTGGAAAGGACAGAAGAAAAAGGCAAGATGGACATTGAATCAAGTAATATTAAATGAAAAAGAATTTCAACAGACAATGGAAAAGGAATTAGAGTTTTTCTTTAAAATAAACAAAAAGGAAGATACATCACTTCAGAATGTATGGGACACAATGAAAGCATATATTAGGGGCTTGGCCATAACATATTTGGGAAAGAAAAATAAAAAGAAAAGACAAATACAGAAGAAATTGGAAGAGGAGTATAAGAAACTAGAGAAAGATTTACAAAAGGACACACAAAACAACAAAATTAAGAAACAAATGGAAATGCAAAAACATGAAATAAACCTGAATGAGCAAGAATTGTTGGCAAATAAATTAAGAGCATCTAAACAATTTTTTTTGAAAATGCAAATAAACCGGGAAGATGGTTAGCATGTAAAATAAAAAAAGAAAAAGAGAAGAAAGCAATAAAATATTTACAAGACGAAAAGGGGAAAATACATTATAGAAGTGAAGAAGAGAATAATTCAAAAGTATTATGAAAAGCTTTATTATCAAGAGAAGATATCTGAAGAGAAAATAATAATTTTTTTTAGAAAAATCAGATTTACCTAAAATACCCGAACAACACAAAGGGATGTTAGAAGAGAGGATAACAATGATGGAGCTAACAGAAGCGATTAAAAAACAAAAAAATGGGAAAACACCATGTCCGGATGGACTACCAGCAGAACTATATAAGACATTTCAAGAAGTGTTAAGCAATGTAATGCTGGAACTATTTAATGAACTTTTATTAAAAGCAGAAATGCCAGATTCATGGATAGAGGCCTATGTAACACTTATACCCAAAGAAGATTCAGACTTGCAATTAATAAAAAGCTATAGACCGATTTCATTGCTAAATGCGGATTATAAGATTTTTTCTTCAATAATGGCAAATAGATTAAAGAGACTATTAAATGAATGCATTCATATCGATCAAAACGGGTTTCTACTTAAAAGGCCAATTAGAGACAATATGAGGATAATTTTGAATACGTTGGAGTATTATGAGACACATCCAGAAAAACAAATGGCGATGAGATTTCTAGATGCAGAGAAAGCTTTCAATAATGTGAATTGGCAGTTTATGATAAAGCAACTACAGATAATGGACTTTGGGGAGAGATTTATGAATACTATAAAAACAATATATGATAAACAATCAGCTAAGATAATGATGAATGGAGAGATGACGGAAAAAGTTAAAATAACAAAAGGAACAAGGCAAGGATGTCCATTATCCCCATTGTTATTTGTATTGATTGTAGAAGTGCTAAATAGAAATATAAGATGAAATGAAGAAATAAAAGGGATGAAAATTAAAAAAGAGGAATATAAACTACAAGCCTTTGTAGATGATTTAGTATTTATTTTGGAAGAACCCCAAAAAACAGGACCCAAATTATTAGAACAAATAGAGGAATATGGAGAGGTAGCAGGTTTAAAAATAAAGAAAGAAAAAACAAAAATATTGGTAAAAAATATTACAGAAAAACAAAAAAGAGAATTAAGGGAGAAATTGGATATACAAATTGTGAAAAAAGTGAGATACTTAGGAATACAACTAACTTCAATATGTGTAACAATAAAAGAGGATAATTATTATAATTTAAAAAGACAAATTGAGAAAGACTTGGAAAAATGGAAAACTTTGCAACTATCACTTATGGGAAAAATAGCAATTATCAGGATGAATATATTACCGAAGTTATTGTTTTTATTCCAGACAATTCCTATAAAAATTGAAAAGACTTATTTTCAACAGCTTAATAAGATAATGAGGAAGTTTATATGGCAGGGAAAAAAGGCAAGAATTAATATAAAGATGCTACAAGATGCAAGAATAAGGGGAGGATTTGGACTGCCGAATTGGGAATTATATTACCAGGCAGCAGCATTTACGTGGATGAAAGAATGGATTGAATTGAGAAATATAAGACTACTAACTTTGGAAGGACGTGATTTGCAATTGGGATGGCATGCATTTTTATGGTGTGGTAGAAGTAAGATACATGCGTGTTTTCATAGACATTATGTAAGAAATGCATTGTTATTAGTGTGGGAGAAGGTTAGAGGTAAATACTATGTGAAAATCCCAATATGGTTATCAACAATGGAAGCACTGATACACCCAAATATGGTTAATTTTAGAAATATTTTTAGATATAAAGATTTACTTACAGACAAGAGGGAATTGAAAGGGAAACAAGAAATGGAAGAACAAGGGATTGTGATGGACTGGTATATGCATATGCAAATACAAGCAAGATATGAAAAAGATGCAAACAAAAGATGGGAACAAAGGATAAAATAATTTTAAAAATCTATAGTTTTCTGCTTAGTATGGAATTAGAGGAAGAACAAGTAAAGGAAACAATAATTGCTTGGGCAAAAAATTGTGGATATTCAATTGAGCTCGACAGTTATGGGAAAGGAACTATAAACTAACAATGTCCACTGCATATAAAGAGAATCAATATAAAATGTTTTATAGATGGCATATGCCTCCGGAAAAATTAGCAAAAATGTTTAAAGACAAATCAGCTAAATGTTGGAAATGCCATCAAATACCAGGATCTTATTATCATATGTGGTGGACATGCTCAGAAGCTAGAAACTATTGGAGCAGAATTAAGGCATGGTTAGAAGAAATGATCCAACAACACATTGATTTAAAACTTGAGCTGTTCCTATTAGGTATACTACCAGAGAAAATTAGTAAAGAAAATATATACTTGATTATACATATAATAACTGCAGCGAGGATAGCATTTGCGCAAAGATGGAAAGCAGAGAAAATCCCTTTGGAAGGGGAAATAATTAAAAAAATCTTAGATTGTGCAGAAATGAACAGATTAACTTTGATGATTAAAGAGAGAGAGGATACGGATTATTATAAGATATGGGGGAAATTTTATGATTGGTTAGAAAAGAGATATAGATAAAGATTGTGATGGACTTCCAGCGGCACCGCAGGACGTTGTGGGCGCTCTTTCTTAGATCGCTAGCCCCGCGACTTTGTTAGCCGCTAGAACAGTGCAAAAACTGCTGTCTAGCGGCGAAGAACCTTCCCCCCTGGGAGAAGAGGGGGAAGAGAGCAGCCAGGTGCAGGGTAGAGCTCCCTAAGAGCCCTAGAATTAATTCTGGGGCTTGAAAGGTGAGAGCTCCCCAGGAACCTGGGAAAGCTCCAAAGCCGGGACGTCTCTGTCAAAAGACAGAGTGAAACGCCGCGACCGCCCCTGCTACGAAATGGATACAAATTGACAGCTTGAAGCAGGCAGATCAAAACAGGAGGCTACACAATTGCAAGTACTTATATCTTTAATTCCATTGAATACTGTTTCTTTTTGAGTCTACAAGAGCGGAGGCGAAGAGGAAAGGGAGGAAAGATGGCGCTGGCTTGTTAAGTCAATGAGACGGAAGTGAAAGTTAAGAAGAAAGTGTTTATTGACTTGCTAATCCATTAGTGCTTTGCGACTACTAGCCCCGCTTCAAACTTTTTGGATCTAATTTTTTATATCAGACTTTGGGACTTAAATTTTAAATATCTTTTGGGTTTTTTTTCACTGGCTTTAAGAATTGATTCTGAGACTGTGAGATTTTAAAATGGCTTCAAAGCAGATAAAATCGGGGCTGCCTAAACCAGGGAGTGCGGGAAGTTCTCCTGCCCAGACTTCTAGGTTGCAAACTTTTCTGGCCCCAGCAGACACACAAGCTCAACCACAACCACAAGCACAAACATTTACATTTGAGATGTTTCAGGAAGCCATGAAAGAAATTAAAAAAGGATTTAAAGAAGATATTGCAACTGCATTTAAAGGAGTCTCAGATCAAATGGAAAAAATGAAAGACATAATTAAGACAAGAAATAAACACATAAGGGAAGACATTGTTCTTGCACTCCAGGGATTGGTAAAGCATGTTAATCATGTAGAGGATAGAGTTGAAGAGGTTGCTCAAGCTAATGAGATTCTGGATGGTAAAATTGAGGAAACACAAACTAAAATTGAAAAAACAGAAGTCGAAGTGATGCTAACACAATATAAGATGATGGAACTTGCTGTGAGAATAAGAGGTTTGCCAGAAGATCCTAAAGAAAACCTGAAAGAGATCTTTGTGGAAGCTCTGGCACAGTTTACAGGGGAATCCAGAGGAGAATTGGAGTGGCAAATTGACCGGATTTATCGTGTTAATTCATGGATAGCCAGACAAAGGAAATTACCAAGAGATGTGGTAATCTACTTTGTTACCAGAAGGATCAGAAATGAGATTCTACAATCCTCTTACAAAAACAAGTTGCAAGTGGCAGGACAAGAAGTTGCAGTATTCAAAGAAATACCACCCAAAATGTTAAAATCCAAGAAAGAGTATGCCTTCTTGGTAGATGAGCTTAGAAATCAACAGATACAATACAGATGGGAAGTTCCAGTCGGATTACAAGTGAATTATGCAGGAGAGCGACATCGCCTTAATACAGTCCCGAAAGCAAGAGATTTTTACATTAACATACTAAAGGCTGGATACCCACCATCTGTGGGAGTAAAAAAAGCAAGAGACCCGACAGAGGGGATGCAGAAGCAAGTAGAAGGCGGAGCTGTGAGTATGCAGGATGAAGTGCTGCAACTTTCAAGTGCTGTCCAAGCATGGGATATAGTTGAAAGACAAGAAGAACTTAAAGAACAAAGACAAACCAGAGCAGTTACTAAGCGTAAACAACAAGAACTAAAAATGTTACAAGCGCAGGCTTTACCACAAGAAAGTGGGAATACTGGTTCAGAAGCTGTGGGAGGGGCAAGACCGAAAAAGAAATTCCAAGCGGATTACCAAGAGGCTCTTGCCAAGCTTCGAGAGTCTGAAGATGGCTTCTAGGTTTTTAACCTGGAACGTTAATGTTTTAAACTCACCACAAAAGAGGAAGAAAATATTTCACCATCTGAGACAATTTAAAAATGATATAATATGCCTGCAAGAAACGCATATAAGGACAACTGATCAACTGATCAAAAATACTTAATAAATGCAAAATTGGGTACACATTTTGTTGCCTCTGCCCCGGAAAAAAGAATGGAATAGTGATTTACCTGAAAAGAGACTTGACGGCTCAATTAATAGAAGCAGACCAACAAGGTCTGCTCCCCCCAGAGTTACGGAGGATCCCGGATCTTCGTGCCTTCCGCCGTGAGTTAAAAACTTTCCTGTTCCACCAGGCGGGCCTGGCCTAATTCTTCCCTTTTCCCCTTCTGTTGTAAAATAATTTAGAAATTTTAAATTGTAATATTTTAATTTGGGGGTTTTAATATTGTAAATTGGGATTTTAAATATTGGGGCCAACGTTTAATTCGGTTTTATTTGGTTTTTAAATTTTGTATATATGTTTTTTTATTTATGGCTGTTCACCGCCCTGAGTCCCCTCGGGGAGAAGGGCGGTATATAAATTTAATAAAACAAACAATAAAACAAAGGGAGATATTTGGCAATTGAGTTATTGATAGAAGGGAAGAAAATACTTTTAATGGGGATATACGCCTCTAATCAACAACAACAACAACAAGAAAGATTCTATAAGTTGATGCATACAAAATTATTACACTGGGACTATAATTCATGTATCTTGATGGGGGATTGGAATGGAGTAATAGACCCCAATGTTGATAGGAAAAGACTTTCACAATCTACTAAATTGCGAACGAAACTGCCTAGATCTTTTTTTGAAATGATGGAGGATATGGAATTGAGAGACATTTGGCGTGAAAGAAATTATAAAGAACAAGATTTTACATTTTTTTCAGATAGACACCAATCCTTTTCGAGAATTAATTTTATATTAATAACAAATGATTTTTTTTCCAGAGCAAAGAAGACAAGGATTTTTCCTAGGACTTTAACAGATCATAGTCCAGTATAGATGGAACTGGAGTGTGGGGAAAGGTCCAGGAGATCTTGGAGATTAAATGAAAATCTTTTTAGATATGAGAAGAACGTAATAGAATGTAAAAAATTAATGAAGGAATTTTTTGCTTTTAATATTAATAAGGGTACATCTATGGATATGGTATGGGATGCTAGTAAAGCATATATGAGAGGAGTTTTGATAAATATGAATAATGCACATAGATGTAGACAAACGGGAAAAAAGGAGGGAACTAGAAGAAGAGATTAAGAAAAAAGGAAGGGTGTTAATACACAACCCAGGGGATAAGAAAATTAAAGAATAGATCACCCTATTACGAGGGCAGTTTAACATGATGCTTTCAGATCAAGTGGCAATTAATTTACAATATGCTAAACATAATACTTTTTCTAATGCAAATAAACCAGGTAGATGGCTTGCATATATGTTAAGATAAAAACAAAAATCTCATACCATAGAGAAAATAGAGTATAAAGGTAAAGAGGTTTATCATCAAAACATAATTAAAAAGGCATTTTTAGAATTTTACACAAGATTGTATACTGCAGACAAAATACAAGGTGTAGATATAGAGAGATATCTGGATAGACAGAATATTCCTATAGTTACAGAAGAACAAAGAGAACAGTTAAATCAATTAATAACAGAGGAGGAGATCCTCTTTGCAATTAAACAGTTAAAAACTGGTAAAGCGCCAGGTACAGACGGATTAACAGCTGTGTATTACAAACATTTACAACTCGAAATGGTTGTACCTCTTAAAGAATTGTTTAATAGAATACAGTTGGGAGAAGGGGTACCACCCTCATGGATAACAGCTTTTATCTCTTTAATCCCAAAAGAAGATCAAGACCTGACTCATCCAAAGAATTATAGACCTATATCATTGCTGAATACAGACTATAAGATATTTGCTAAGATACTGGCAAATAGGTTAATGTCAGTAATGCAAAAAATGATTCATGCTGACCAATCTGGTTTTATACAAGGGAGGCAAATGAAAAATAATGTAAGACAAATTGTTGATATATTGGAATATTTGGAAAGGAATAATCAAATCCCTGCAGTGCTTATATTTTTGGATGCTGAAAAAGCTTTTGATCAAGTGGATTGGCAATTTTTATTGAGGGTAATTTGTAGGATGCAATTTGGGAACTGTTTTATGCAATCAATAAAAGCAATATATCAAGAACAGACAGCTCAGATAATTGTTAATGGAAGTTTAACAGAAACTTTTAAAATTGAAAAAGGTATGAGGCAGGGATGCCCCTTATCGCCATTATTATTCATATTAACTCTAGAGCTGTTGCTGAATAGAATACGTACAGTTGCAAGAAAAAGTATGTGGACCCCTTGGGATTACATGGAGTTTTGCATGAATTGGTCATAAAATGTGCTCTGAACTTCATCTAAGTCACAACAACAGAAGAACACAGTCTGCTTAAAATAATACTACACAAACATTAGATGTTGCCATGGTTTAATTGAACATAACATGTAAACATTCACAGTGCAGGGAGGAAAAAGTACGTGAACCTTTGGACTTAATAAGTGGTTGACCCTCCTTTGGCAGCAATAACCTCAACCAAACGTTTCCTGTAATTGCAGATCAGACCTGCATAACAATCTGGAGTAATTTTGGACCACTCCTCTTCACAAAACTGTTTCAGTGTAGTAATATTCTTGGGATGTCTGGTGTGAATCGCTCTCTTAAGGTCATGCCACAACATTTCAATTGGGTTGAGGTCAGGACTCTGACTGGGCTACTCCAGAAGGTGTATTCTGTGCTGTTGAAGCCATTTTTTTTGTTGAATTACTTGTATGCTTTGGGTCATTGTCCTGTTGCATCACTCATCCTCTGCGGAGCTTCAGTTGGCGGACAGATGGTCGTACGTTTTCCTGCAAAATGTCTTGATAAACTCTGGAATTCATTTTCCCATCAGTGACAACAATCCGTCCAGGCCGTGAGGCAGCAAAGCAGCCCCAAACCATGATGCTCCCTCCACCATGTTTTACAGTGGGGATGAGGTTTTGATGTTGCTGTGCTGTGCCTTTTTTTCTCCACACATAGTGTTGTGTGTTCTTCCCAAACAACTCAATTTTGGTTTCATCTGTCCACAGTATATTTTGCCAGTAGTGCTGTGGAACATCCAGGTGCTCTTTTGCAAACTTCAAATGTGCTGCAATATTTTTTTTGGACAGCAATGGCTTCCTCCGTGGTGTCCTCCCATGTACTCCATTCTTGTTTAATGTTTTCCTTATTGTAGATGTGTCAACAAAAATGTTAGCATGTGCCAGAGATTTCTGTAGGTCTTTAGCTGACACTCTAGGATTCTTCTTTACCTCATGAAGCATTCTGCACTGTGCTCTTGCAGTCATTTTTACAGGACGACCACGCCTAGGGAAAGTAGCAACAGTGCTAACCTTTCTCCATTTGTAGACAGTCTGTCTTACCGTGGACACATGAACATAAAGGCTTTTGGAGATACTTTTGTAACCCTTTTCAGCTTCATTCAAGTCAACAATTCTTGATCGTAGGTCTTCTGAGAGCTCTTTTCTGCGAGGCATGGTTCACATCAGACAGTGCTTCTTGAAACCAGTAAACCCAAAACAGGTGTGTGTTTTTAAAGGGCAGGACAGCTGTCAGCAACACATCCAATATCATCACACTGATTGGAGTCAAGGTTGGTTCACTCCTGGCTCCAATTAGCTCTTGGAGAAGTCATTAGGCTAGGGGCTCACATACTTTTTCCTCCCTGCACTGTGAATGTTTACATGTTATGTTCAATTAAACCATGGCAACATCTAATGTTTGTGTAGTATTATTTTAAGCAGACTGTGTTCTTCTATTGTTGTGATTTAGATGAAGTTCAGAGCACATTTTATGACCAATTCATGCAAAACTCCACGTAATCCCAAGGGGTTCACATACTTTTTCTTGCAACTGTATTACAGAGGGGATAGAGGGGATTAAAGTTAGAGACTATGAATATAAGGTACGAGCATTTGCAGATGATTTGGTTATGACTTTAACTCAACCAGTGGACTCAGCAAAGGTTTTGATGGATATAATTAAACAGTATGGTCAAGTGTCTGGGTTTAAAATAAATGTTGGGAAAACAAAGATGATAGTTAAAAATATGACAATAAATTGCAAAGAGGAGCTACAAAGGGTAACGGGATGCGAAATAGTTAAAAAAGTTAAATACCTAGGAGTTTATATTGCACCTTCTAATGGGAAACTGTATAAATATAATTACGAGTTGATATGGCATAAAATACAGCTTGAAATGGATAAATGGAAAAAATTACAACTGTCTTTGTTAGGTAGGATAGCAGTTATAAAAATGAATGTTTTACCTAGGTTTTTATTTCTCTTTCAAATGATACCAATATTAAAAAAGGATGCCAACCTGGAAGAATGGCAGGAAGGTATTAATAAATTTGTATGGCAAGGTAAGAAACCAAGGATAAAATTGAAAATAATGCAGGATATACGAGAAAGAGGAGGGTTAAAAATGCCTAATTTAAAACTATATTATGAAGCAGCTGTATTATCAGCAATTAGTGATTGGATCAACTTAACGAATGGAAGGATTTTAAATATTGAAGGGCATGACTTGGTTTATGGTTGGCATGCTTATTTAGTGTATGATAAAAAGGTGGATAGAGCGTTTAAGAGCCATATATTGAGGAATGCTTTATTGCGTGTCTGGATGAAATATCAATATAAGCTAAATGAGAAGATACCTATATGGACAGTACCCAGGCATGCAATAGAGAACACGAGTATAGAAAGAAGACAAGATATGACTACATATACTGATATTCTTTGCATGGAGGGAGGCATATTAAAATTAAAACCTTTAAATGTGTTGAAAGAGGAGAAAATAACACAAACTTGGTTTCAGTATGTACAATTACAAGCCAGATGGAGAAAAGATCAGAAAATTGGTATTATACAAAGTGATGAAAATTTAATAAAACAAATTAGAGACCAAAGTCCAATGCATATAAAAAGACTGTATAATATACTGATAGAGATAGACTCGGAGACTGAGTTAGTTAAAGATTGTATGATAAAATGGGCACAGAATTTTGAACAACCAATATTGATGGAAACATGGGAAAAAATATGGGTAAGAAATGTAAAATTTACACAAGCGCAAAATTTAAGGGAGAACTTTTATAAAATGTTTTATAGATGGCATCTAGATCCCAAAAAATTATCTTGTATGTATCCAAATGTACAACCAAAATGTTGGAGATGTGATTGTGAGGATGCCACATACTTTCATATTTGGTGGACATGTAAGAAGGTTAAAGCATTTTGGATAAAAATTTGGTGGATTTTACAAAATATTCTTAAAAAGAGGTTAAAATTTACACCACAGTTGTTTCTGCTGGGTATAGTTACGGATTGTACGGTTATAGAGACTAATTTGATTTTGAATTTAATAACTGCAGCAAGATTGTTGGTGGCACAATATTGGAAGAAGCAAGATTTACCTGCAATCCAAGAATGTACAATGAAAGTAACAAACCTAGCGGAGATGGCAAAAATTTCGGCATACTTGAAGGAGCAATCAAATGAAAGATATTTAAGAGTCTGGAGAAGATGGATAGATTATATCCAAAATAAATATCGGAATAAGAAGTTACAGATAGGGTTTGGATAAGTAGGTAGATATTTGGAGTGTTTTTAAGCAATTAAATTGGTAGGGTAAATAGGGAATTGAAGAATTAAGAAATGCTGAATGTTATAATTATTTAGACTAGGTTGGATTTTGATTATTGAATGTTATACCCTGTATTTGATCTGGGAAGGGGGGGAGGGGAAGGGAGGGGAGGGTAAGAGGGGAGAGGGGGGAGGGGAAGGAGAGGGGAGAGGGGGGAAATATGTAAACCTTTTGTAAAACTTTTTAATAAAAAAAAAGATTGTGATAATTAAATAAGGAGAATGTTATATTAAATGTATTGTAATTTGGGGAAAATAATGTAACAGAGAAATGGAAATTATCAAGGAAGAAATGAAGATACAGTAGGAGGAGGAATAAAAAGAAGAAGTCACGGAAGAAATACCGAGAAGACACATGGAAGGATTGATGTATTATGTGTTTGTTTGTTTAAAAAAAAACTTTTTATAAATAAAAAAAAATCAAGGAAAGGCACTGGGCTATATGGGGGGAGGAGGCTTACACTGTCCGCTGGTCTCTCCTAACCTGAAGGCATTCTTTTGAGGGTAGCAAGGTTCTGTTCGAAGTGTGGACCTATCACAAAAACCTGGAAGCATTGAAACCCCCCAAAAAACTATCCCCCAAGCAAGTCCAATGGGCTCAGTATTTCAAACACTTCAACTTCACCCTCTGGTATATACCAGGAGGGAAAAATTTCCTGGTGGATATGCTTTCCTGCATGCCACAATATAATAGTGCCAGAGAGGTGGTGGTTAATTCCATTATTCTGTCCAACCAGTTTGTGGTGCCAGCCCTTAGTAGGCAGCAGAAACTGTCCCAGAAACTCAGTCAAGGACTTAGCACAACCCTTGAGGGATGCTCTGACAGGGAATGAGTGGTTCCAGCAGCACAAAGATGATTTATCTGTAAAAGAGGGGTTGGTGTGGAAGGGGAGTAAAGTGTATGTACCAGCAAGCCAGAGAACTTTAGTCTTGCAGAGGAGTCATGATACAAGGGCAGCAGGACATTCTGGATTTGTAAAAACTTTCCACCTAGTGAAGAGGCAATTTTGGTGTCCAAGAATGAAAAAGGACATAGAGGCATATGTGGCCAGCTGTCCTGTGTGTGTGTGTTGATGAAACAGTTGCCTGGAAAATCCCCCAGACTACTGCAACCAGTGGCCAACCCCATGAACCCCTGGGAGGAGATATCCATGGCCTGTCAGCCCTGGAAGCCATCTTTTACTTTGGAACTTCAGGTCTGCCACATTTAGTTTTGGGGGTGTTACTTTGAACCCTGACATGAACTTTATTGTGGACCTGCCAGAAAGTGCTGGAAATACCATAATTTGGACTATTACTGATTTGTTCTCCAAACAGGCACATCTAAACATCTAAAATGCCCCAGGATTCCTTCAGCCCGGTCCTTGGCTAAATTGTTCATGCACCATATCTATCAATTGCACGGGCCCCCGAAACGCATCATATCAGACCAAGGGGTGCAGTTCACGTCCAAATTTTGGCATGAATTCCTGAAGCTAATAGGCTCCTCCCAAGGGTTTAGCTCCACCCACCATCCTTGTACTAATGGAGCTTGTGAATGCATGAATTCTGTCCTGGAGCAATACCTGCAATGTTATGTAAATTACCAGCAGACTAATTGGGCTGAGCTTCTGCCTTTTGAAGAAGTGGCATATAATAACTCTGTACATAGTAGTACTGGATTTACCCCATTTCGGGTGGCTACTGGGGTAGAGTTTGTGCCAATGCCAAAAATCCCTCTGGAGAAACCGTCCTCAGCATCCTTGGCTGAGTGGATGGAGACATTAAGGGATACATGGGTGACCATGCACAAAGCGTTAGAAAAGGCTAGGGAGACTCAAAAGAAACAGGCAGACTGGAAGTGAGCACCCCAGAAAGAATTTAGAGTGGTTGATAAAGTGCATCTTCCTCGCAGCTTGACAACAGAAATAGAAGGAAGGGGGTGGAAGCCTTGGGGGGAGTTGGGAGGGGCTGAGGAATAAAGTGAGCCAGCTAGGCCCTATGAAAGTTCCTTCACTTCAAGGTCATGTTATGGGAACTCTTTGAACGGCACAGTCTGTTTTCCAAAACACAAAGAAAGTGCTGGATTTGGCAAAGAATGGACAGTGGGAGGCCTAAAGGGAAAAAGGGGAACTTTATCTATGCAGCTTTCTGTGGAAACCTTTAGAATTGGCTTTACTTCATCTGTACCTATATGGATCTATCAGTAAAATTATACCCTTGGTAAAATTATGTCCCAGGAGTTTCTTTTCCTGCATATGCTAATGGGACAGTTGACAAGAGGTTTCTATGGGCAATCTATGGACTGTGGGGGGGGGGGGGGTGAGAGTGAGGTGAATGTGATTAGCCCCAGAAGGGATCATGGTGGAGTGATTTCCCTGCTGGGTGTGTGAGAGCAGCCAGGTAGAGGGTGCTGTGCTTGGATGGAGGTGTGGGGGAAGGGGGCTTGAGGGCACTGAGAGCTAGTGCTATAGTACCTGTCAGGTTCCTTCTCTACCCCGATACATGTTGTTGGAGGGGTGGTCCTTCTGAGAGTGAAAGGGGAAGCAAGGATGGGGATGGGGGAATGGAGAGACTGATGAGGCAAATAAGGCAGAACATAGTATCTCAGTGGTATCAGGGATGGGGAGATATAACAAGTTAATAAAATAAAATAATAAAATAAAATAAAATAATCGCAGGAGACAGTGAGAGGGCCGCTTGTGTGGAATGCAACCCCAATGTGTTATATTGGTTTTGTGTTCTGGCCCCTTGAGCTCAACCCATTTGCCTAGTCTGCAGACTAACAGTTGCCCAGGTTTTAGGCTGCTGCTTTTAAATGCCAGATCAACATGTAATAACACCCACACCCAATTGCCAATTTGATCAACGTGGAAAAGGCTGATCTGGCATGCATCACCAAGACTTGGATGGAGCTAGAGGTTGGGGTCCCTCTCTCAGAAATGTGCCTGGTCGGGTACAGGGTGCGGCACCAGGTTAGACTGCAGAATACAGGAGGTGGTTTGGCTGTTGTCATCGGAGTGTCTCTGGTTGGTACCAAGGACATCACTCCACAAGTGCCCAGTTGTGAGACCCTTTTCCTTAGGGTGGGCTCTAGGGACCAGTTGGGACTGCTGCTATTGCACTAGCCTCCCTGCTGCATAGCAGCCTCCCTGACAGAGCTCCACAGACCATACTGTAGGGTTGGTGGTGGAGTTCCCAAGGCTTATGGGTCTTGGGAACTTCAACCTGCCTTCCCTGGGGGTGGGGTCAGAGGTAGCCTGGGAATTCATAGAAACCATGACTTCCATGGGCCTGTCCCAAGTCATTCAGGGCCTGATAGGAATAGTCGTCACACACCTGATTTGGTGTTCTTGTCTGAGCAGTGCCTTTGTGATATGGAATTGGTTGACCTATCCCTAGTCCCCTTGTCATGGTCTGATCACAATCTGGTAGCTATGAGCTTCTCTAGAAATGCAGCCCTTCACAGGGAAACAGGGCCTATCAGATTGCTCTGCCCTCAGCAACTGATGGACCCTGAAAGGTTTCAGAGGGAGCTGGAGTTTATAACTGAAGATCTGCTGCATAGCCCTGCTAAGACCCTAGAAGTCAAGAGTGAAACATTGGCAGCTACGTGCCTCTTTGGTCTTTGGACTACTAGATTGGGAGCTTTATTATCAAGCATCCGTATTAACATGGGTGAGAGAATGGATAACTCTTAGACACAGAAGATTACTGTTTCTGGAAGGTCTGATCTCCAATTAGGATGCTTTTTTATGGTATGATAAAAATAAGACTCATATTTTCAAAGACATTATATAAGAAATGCTCTACTCTTAGTATGGAAAAAGGTGAAAGCAAAAATTTTCTGACAGATAAAGTCACTTGGGTTCATTCCCAGTTGGATGTCAGCATGAACATTGGTCTGGTGGAGATTCCCTGGGGCAGGTGCTTGCCCAGTTATTTGGGAATAGTTTGACCCTGTTACTCCTGAGGAAGTGGACAGGATCCTAGGGAATGTAAAGTTGGACACCTGTGTGTTAGATCCATGTCCCCCCTGGCTGATTAGAGCCACTTAGGAGTTGACACATGGATGGGTTCTGGTGATGGTTAATGCATCTTTGAGTGAGTTGGTGGTGCCTCAGCCTTTTAAAGTGGCTGCAATTTGCCCTCTTCTCAAGAAGCCATCACTAGATCCCACCCTGATGGACAATTTTTGTCCTGTCTCCAATCTTCCCCACTTGGAGAATGTTGTTCCCCACTTGGTCACGTTGTAACTCCAGAGGATCCTGGAGGAAATGAATTATCTGGACCCCTTTCAGTCAGGATTCAGGCCTGGATATGGGACGGAAAAAGCATTGGTTGCGCTTTTTTATTTGATATACTCAGTTGTACATCTCTGCTTGTGGTGAGTTAACCAATGCTTCAACCACCCTTTCTCAGTGCCTGGAGGCTGTTGAAGTCTAGAAGGGGAGCGATAGGTTAGAACCGAACCCTGCCAAGATGGAGTGACTTTGGGTGCAGTGCTCCTTGGCTCTTGGAGAATTACTACCTTTGGTCATGGATGAAGTTGCACTGCCCCAGACAGACCCAGTGAGTAATCTGGGGGTTCTCCTGGCCTTTTGACTCCTGCTCAAGAGCATGTAGCAGTTGTGGCCAGGAGGGCCTTTGCACAACTGTGTGTTGTGTGCCAGTTACACCCATTCCTGGACCAATGGGCCCTTCTCAGTCACCCATACCCTGGTCTAGTTTGGACTAGTGTAATGTGCTCTACATGGGGCTGCCTTTAAAGAGCATCCGGAAGCTTCAGTTGGCTCAAAATGCAGGGGCCTGCATGGTTTTGTGCAAGTCCAAATTTGCACCTGTCACCTCTTTTGTGGGAGCTGCACCAGTTACCAATTTGCTTCAGGAGAGAGGGGAATTCAAGGTGCTGGTTATCGCCTTTAAAGCCCTACATGGCTTGGGGCCAGGTAACTTGATGGACCACCTCTCCCCAATTACATCTACCTGGTCCACCAGAGCAGGAAGGCAGGGCATATTGCAGGTCCCATCTATTAAAGAAGTACACCTGGTGGGAACTAGAAGAAGGGCCTTATGTGTAGTGGCTCTCTCCCTTTGGAACATCATTCCCCTGAGACAAGATTGGCCTCCTTTCCACAAGGCCTTGAACCATGGTTTTGTCAGCAGGTTTGGGGACCCCATTCAAGTGGCTTGTGTTGTGATCTAGGCTTGTCTGATTGTCTGACCACAACAGCTTGTCCGATTCTGTTGTTGCTGCCACTGGGTGGGTGGGGTTTAAATTGTGGATTTTTAACTTTGGATTTTTAATGCTGTACACTGCCTGGAGTCACTGTGAGTTGGGTGGCTATATAAATTTAATTAATAAATAATACATATTTATAGATAGAGATAGATATAGAGATATAGAGATATAGAGATATAGATATGTATGCCACCCTTCTCCGGAGACTCAGGGCGGCTTACAATGCATTAAGCAATAGCCTTCATACTTTTGTATATTTTATACAAAGTCAGCTTATTGCCCCCACAATCTGGGTCCTCATTTTACCTACCTTAGAAAGGATGGAAGGCTGAGTCAACCTTGAGCCTGGTGGGATTTGAACTTGCAGTACTTGCAGGCAGCTGATGTTAATAACAGTTAATAACACTGATTTAGTCTGCTGAGCCACCAGAGCTCTAAATATTGCTTTTAACTTTGTTGTACACCTCCCAGAATTACTTGGTTGTGAGACGGGTGGCTATATAAATATGACAAATATATATTGCCACAGTGGCCCTACCAGAAGAGAAAAAAAAAACTCCTAACCCCTTAAGCAAACTAAGAAAACAAGAGAGAAAGCAGCCCCCACCTCCTTTATCTGTTGATGTTGTAGTTGAGCTGTTCTCAGAGGAAGGGACATGTAACATAAAATTTATTTTACTTTGCATAACAAGCTATACCTGAGTGGGAAACCAATATCAGAGAAAACCGGCTGCTTTTCCAATCCTCCAGCATATTCTTCTCATAAGTTTAAGACCCAGCTGCTGTTGAAAACTTTCAGCCATGGTGCCTGCTGACTCCAAGGAAGTGGCTGGTTGCATTTTTCCGCTCTGTGCATGGGCATCTGGCCATTTGGTTAAAGGTGATCAGCCAATTCTTCATTTGGCAGAATTGAAAAGAGTCCCATCATGGTTTCTGGCAAGACAATAAAACCAATGTGGCATATCTTTTGTGGGTTGTTGGGAGCACTCTATGAATGTTTGGTTCTCTTCTGTCCTCTGCTGCTCAAATGTTGTAAATTACGTCAATCTGTAATTGAAAACACAGTGCAGTAGACATAATTGGTATTAAAGTCAGCAACTGATCATTTGTCAGCTTATAGAGGAAGAGTCATTTGAGAGGCTACCATTAAGAAAGCTATTGTTAAATTGTCCTTTTTCATAGGAAAATATTATCTATATGAAAAATGTTTCACAGTACTAATAGAAAAAGAGGATTTAGCACAAAAAATTAGAAGTGCCAAACAGAACTACTTTGAAGATGCAAATAAACCAGGTAGATGGTTAGCATACAAATTGAAAAAAGAGAGAGAATTAAGAAAAATAACACAACTAGTAGATGACCAAGGGCAAATTAAATATGGGAACAAAGAGAAGAAAAAAATTATACAAGATTAATACAGGAAACTGTATGAGCAAGGGAATATTGAGGAGGAAGATGTTAAACAATATCTGCAGAAAGCAAATTTACCCCAGATTTCCAAAGACACCAAAATGATGTTAGAAGGAAATATAACGATGATGGAATTAACTGAAGCACTTAAAAAACAAAAGAATGGGAAGGCACCAGGCCCGGATGGACTGCCAGCGGAATATTATAAGACACTACAAGAATCGTTGAGCCTCCCATTGTTAGAAGTCATGAATGAAGTTATGTCAAAGATGAAATTACCCAAGTCATGGTCAGAAGCATATATTACATTGGTTCCAAAGGAGGCTACCGACCCACAACAAATCAAGAACTATAGGCCTATATCCCTGCTAAATTCAGACTATAAAATCTTCACTTCAATACTGGTAGAAAGACTCAAAAGATACTTAAATAATTTCATACACTCTGATCAAAACGGGTTTCTACCAAAAAGGCAGATCAAAGATAACATAAGGATAATTCTGGACACTTTGGAATACTATGAGGCACATCCCAAAAAACAAATGGCTTTGATATTTTTAGATGCACAGAAAGCCTTTGATAATGTGAATTGGCAATTTATGCTTTTACAGCTGGAGCAGATGGGGTTTGGTAGAAAATTTATTCAAGCCATAGAAGCCATATACCATAAACAAACAGCAAAAGTAATGATAAATGGAGAATTGACAGAGTCTATTGAAATAAAAAAAGGAACGAGACAAGGTTGCCCACTGTCACCTTTGTTGTTTGTGTTAACATTAGAAGTGTTAAATAGAAATATTAGAGAAGAAAAAGATATAAAAGGAATGGAAATTCAAAAGGAAGAATACAAATTGCAAGCATTCGCATATGACCTGGTTTTTATTCTTGAAGATCCACTAGAATCAGCAATTAAATTGATAGACAAGATAGGAGAATATGGAAAAGTGGCAGGCTTGAAAATAAATAAAGACAAAACGAAGATTTTGACAAAAAATATGTTAATAAAACAAAAAGAAGAATTGGGGGAAGTATTGCAGATGCAGGTCACAAATAAGGTTACGTACTTGGGGATATACTTGACAGTAAGATGTAGTACACTTAAAGAGAACAATTACAATAAACTCAAACAACAGATAGTGACAGACTTGGCAAAATGGGAAAATTTACAATTATCATTAATAGGGAGAATATCAACGATTAAGATGAATATGGGCTGGCACGCTTTTTTATTGTACAAGGGAACAAAAACACAGGGGTATTTTAGAAGACATTTTATACGAGAGGCCTTGTATTAAACTGGGAGAAGATCAAAAGACAACATTATTTAAAAATTCCAGTCTGGTTATCAACTATTGAAGTATTCTCATATTCAATAACCTTTAGACAGGAACAAATTGTTAGATACAGTGAATTATTGAATGAAAAGGGTGAACTTAAATCTATGCAAGAACTAGAAGAACAAGGTATAAAGATGAATTGATTTTCCTATTTGCAAATACACTCTAGATAACGATAAAGATTTTAAGACAGAAGGTTTTTGTAATAATTTGACTAATTTAGATGAAATTTTAATAGGTACTGATGAAAATGTAATTAAAAAACTATATGGATATTTATTGGAGGTTAAGTTTAATGTAAATGATGCGGGTTCAGCTAGATGACCACTGAAGGGCCCTCTTTATTCACAGTATTGTAAGAAAGAAAATGTGCTTGTCTGAGAGAAACGTGTTTGCGGGAGATTATATTAAAGTCAGTTAAACCCCATTATTGGTAATATATCTTCTGATGAGGCCTAGCTGTCACGGAAGGACCGCCATATAGAGAATGTCTGAAAAGCCTCACTGTCATCCACACAAAGAAATGTATGGGGCAAAGAGTTAATTATCACCTAAGGACAGCAGTAAAAACTCCATTAGTACTTACAGAACTTAGGAAAGTGGTCTAGCTGAAGATAATCTTATAAACTAGAAGCTAATGGTTTAGTAATAAGGAAATGTCCGTTATTTTATAATAAATGTATGTTAGCCATATATGGAATAAATGTATGAGCTCATGTATTTGATACCAAATGTAATTTGACCATATATGGAAAATGTATTAGATCACCAACTCCTTTGTCTTGAAAACATATATAAGCAGTTGTGTCAAAGCTCTTGGTTGTTCAGACTTTCAGGTATGAATCTGCTCTGAACCTTGCGCAATAATAAATCTGTCTCTGGCTGACCCGGAATGCTGTTTGGTCCCATCATTCCATAACATTTTCTGGCGACTTCCACGAAGGGACTAAGGAACAAAGACGTTTGTTCTGCCTGACAGCTGCCCCAGCGGGGACCGACGCCTTCCCAAGGAAAAGTTCACTGGCCAGCCATTAGGACTCCATTGAAGTCTACAAGAACCTTTCAGTGAGGAGGTGCCGTAAACCCGCTGCCAGGAGCAGATTAGTCAAGGATCCAAAAGGTCAGCCAGACCCAGAAATTTCAACAAGTGGCCAAGAAGGAAGAAGCCGGCAGAGTGAGTATATGTAAGAGGGTTAGCCACCGACTTTGCGGTGAAGAGGGGGCCTGATCACCCTCCTAGGAGACGAGGCGTCGTCCTAAAGTCTCTTGTTAGAATTGTGGGGGTGGTTAAACGGTCGCAGTTCTCAGAGATAGCCGTTGGAACTTTCTGGTATCCTGAGTCGGCCGTAGTGGTTTATTAGGATGGGTTGGGGTAATCGTGTCCCCAGGACACTGTTACAATTTAGGTTAGAAGAGTGCTTTTAGTGAGATCAGTGACAGATCAATCAGAAAGCAGTTTCCCTTTGGCTTAAGAAATGTCAGATGAAATGTGTGAAAGTGTGTTTGATGCAAGAGAAAAATAAAACCAACAGAAAGATAGTTAGAAACAAAGTTTTCAGTCAGGAGGATGAGGAAGAAGAAACAAAAGAAGAATCTAAACCCATTCGTTCTCGAACTCGAAACCAGTCAAGATTGAAGAAGGCAGAAAATCTGCCTCCCTTAAGGGAACTTTTGAGTCATGGAACTGATGCCCAGGGACAGCCCATCATTTGTCCCTTGTTCCAATATCAGTTTTTCACAACTACAGATCTGCTTAATTGGAAACAACATTATGGCACGTTTAGCAAGAAGCCCAATGAAATAGTGGATCTATTCAGTACAATAATGCAAACTCATAGATCCACATGGGGAGACATCCAGCAATTATTAAACACCTTACTCTCCCTGGAGGACCGAGAAAAATTCAAAATAGCTAAGGAAAAGGTCTTAACCCGAATGTATCCAGGTAATGGAAATACAGTGCCAAAAAAAAAAAAGTCACAGCAGCTGCAGAAGTAGATCCAAATTGGAATCCTAATGATGACCAACACAAGACTCTATTAGATGCCTACCGCCTCTTATGCATAAACGTTTTACGAGAGGCAGCAAAAGGTCCTGTTAATTATGCCAAAACCGCCACTATACTCCAAGAAAAAGATGAGACCCCAGAGATTTTTTTTTTTTGGCCAGACTAGTAGAATCCTACAAAGTTCATACTAAGAATAAAGAAGAAACTGTTATTGTTCTTCCCACCTGGGCTTTAGCAGGCAATTTTTTAAAAAAATGCAAAACCTGTCTAAATGGGAAGACTCATATAATTTGACTTGATCAATTTGGTGTGATTTGTTACGAAATTCCTGGATATGCATCTACAATAATAACATGTAGAATTGATTGTGATATGTCTGGTCAGCCTGCAAATTAAGTGAACATTTCAGCTTGAAGCTGGGAGAAACAGAAAGTAGTTAGGGCCCACAAATCATATTTATGATTTAAACTGCTCTCTGAGTTTTCCCACTGCTTTAAGAACAAGCTATAGGTTGCCCAAGGAAATAAAATTAAAACAAAACAACAAAAACAACCTCCACAAGGTCTGGAAATGTTTGATGGTATGAGTGTATGTATGTAATCATTTCCAAACCTGCAGGAAATATGAAATCTTCTAATAACAATACACAAAAGGTTATTTAGAAAATGGGACGCATTGGCTTGTGAAAAGAGCTTCCTGAAATAATTATGATTGGTTTGCATGAAGGAAGCAGTGAATGAATTTTTTTGTATGTGAAATTGGTTTTTAGAAAAAGTCTGATTGCAGTACGAATGTGAATGTGCGTGTGTGAGATGTCCAGACTGAGATCTGTGAATGCCTGTGCGTTGAGGATGTGGAAGGAGGTTAGAGAGAGAAACGCAGAGGGTTAACCCCCCTCCCTTGGAGGAGAGAAGGGGGGGCGGGCAGGCTGCAGCTTGCGTTCCTTTTAAACCATTTTTTTTCCTCTCGGCTGAAAGCCTGAGAAAGGAGGGGGAATGGGTGGTCTGCAAATAAAGCTTTTCCTCTCACTGTGTTGATTTCTTTCCTTTGCATATAAAAGCTATGCAGTTATATTTTCTTTTCTGCTCTGAATACAATTTTGATTTTATTTTTTTCTGGAAATTTTTGAGGTTTAAAATATTTAATTAAACCTATGTAAAAGAAATGATTTTGAAAGATTTTCTGAATCTGGCTTGCATTTTACTAAAGGCAGAGAATTGACACTAAAGTTTGATCCAAATATATTTCAGAGCATTGATCCAAAATACTTCATGTAGATTGTTTGTTTGTTTGCTTGTTTGCAAATCAGCAGCACAAGTTGCTGCTCTTTTAGGAATTGTTACAGAGATGAGTTAGAAATTACAATATGTAGTGTTGGAAGATAGGAGAAACTTTATATTAACAGAGCAGGGAAATTAAATTCCCTAAAAGAAGCCGAAACTCAAGCAGAGTTTCAGCCCCCACTTTTATCGATGGGCCATTAAGAAGCTGAAACCACCTTATTTTCCACAACAAAGGACAAAATTACAGGGTTCTACAACATCCAAACTGCTTGGGGTAATGGCCCTCAATAAATGTCGGATCATGGCTTCTCCTTGTGTATATTTTTGAAAAATAAACCCGAAGATGCATTTTTGAAAAATAAACCCGAAGATGCATTTTCTAATTAAACTCATATTTATTGTAAAGAAAATAAAATGTTTCACTATCTAAATTGGTTACATTTTGGCAAAGATCCCCAGCCTGACCTTCCCTGGCTGGAAAACAAAGAAAAGCCTTTGTTTTAAAGATTTAAACACCATAAAACAATCACACACACACATCAAAGAATTCACACGCCAAATCAAAAGAATTTCAAAGGAACTTTAAAGGGTCACATAGAAAATCAAAAGACATTTTAGGATATAAAAAAATAAAAAATTGAGGGCTATTCTTACAAGTTCAAATAGGCTAGCCTCAGAACGCTGTGCTTGTCTTTGTTTCTTCTGTTAGAGGGATGGATCTTACCAAATAACTCAAAACACAAGGTGATTCTTCAATCAATTCTTTTATTTAGGCCTTAGTTGAGTTTAGGCCCATTCATTATCTCAGGTACTGACCTCTTGACCTTCCTTTACAGGTACACATCTGGATCAACTGTGCTCCACGTGGAGGAGGACCCTTTATACCCCGGGGGAGGAGCTAGAAGGTAAGGAGTGGTCAGGGGGCTGATGGGATATGTGGTAGGTTGGTTAACCCTTACATGACTGAGGCTCAGTTGTTACAATGAAGATAGGCATTTACCTTGACATCTTCCTATCTTGTCATGCCTTCCTATGAACAATACACTGATTCTGCTCTCAAGCAGCTGACCTCCAATCATTTCTAAGCACTCTCCCAGCCGGGAGTTTTGAATTCAAGAAGGGATAGCTCGGCCTTCCAACAATCCTTAAAGGGACAGGCTTCTTTTTCTTCCAACCGTAATAAGGGAGGGGCAGGGGCATTTTTGTCTATGCTGTTTTTATCAAACCCCTATATGCAAAATTAATTGAATCTTAACCTTGGAGTTTGAAATGGGAGTGTTATGGAAGAAAGGAATTGAGCGACATCCCTTCGGGGCAGACAGAGTCAGTTTATTCTTATTGCGCAATAAGGGAGCAGATAGGTAGTGGGCTACCTCGAGATCTGCACAACTTATGCATTCTGAAACCACAGTTCTTATACCCTTCCAAACAAAGGATTCTGCTAACACAGCAGTTCCAATTACACAGATACATTCGTTATTCAATTGACATCTCTTAATTACAAAAGTTTTACAATATCCTGACCAAAACAATCATAATTCTGTAGATTACTGAAGCATAGATAGTTAAATTATCTCTTGTTGACAGAAGGAAATCTCAGGGATGTGAATCCTCTTGACCTGGCCCTCTCATAGCTATATGTCACTGTCTGTTCCTATCTTCTGACATACGGGGGGCCTCTTTATGATGTTTGTCCTAGCCAAAAGGAATTCGACTGAATTTGTGCTATTTCCAGTTGGATGCATTTCCTTTCTCAATTAAACACATTTCTTGCTTACAAGACTTTGAGTAAAGAGGGCCCTTCAATAGTCATCTATCTGAACCCGCATTAATCATTATCATTGCTATAATAGGAGGAACACGAAAGAGGAAGCCTTGAAAATTTGAAACAAGCTTTAACCAAGGCTCCTGTATTAAGTTTGCCAAATTTGGAAAAGCCATTCCATCTCTTTGTAAATACAGAGAATGGAATCACATAAGGGGCATTGGCTCAGTATTGGGCAGGACAAAAGAAGTCTGTGGTGTTCCTGTCAAATACTGGTCCAAGAACGTAGGAAAGTAGGAAATTGACCTTTGGGGGAGCCCTTATTGTGAGCACCCCATCTAAAATATGAAACAATTTTAATGCAGCAGACAAACTTGATTTTAACTACTGATCACAATTTGAAT
This sequence comes from Ptyas mucosa, assembly GCA_012654045.1. Taxonomy (NCBI): domain Eukaryota; kingdom Metazoa; phylum Chordata; class Lepidosauria; order Squamata; family Colubridae; genus Ptyas; species Ptyas mucosa. The sequence continues at coordinate 234,855 of WNWU01012754.1, forward strand.
CCAGTACAGCTCTTAGCCAATACCAGATCAATAGATCAGTATGGATAAGAACATTATTGTGCTGAAGTAATTGATTTACAAACAAAAATAAGACCTGATTTTGAGGAACACCCCCTGGACAAAGGAGAAGCAATTTTTTATGCTATTATAAATGGACACACTAAAGAGATCCTGGATGCAAGGGGTTTGCCTTGAAATTGGTCTGTTCAAACCTCTGAAGTGTATGCATAAACGCAAGCTTTATGTAGCTTAAAAAAAAAGATTAAAAAAAAATTTTTTTTGAACGGGCTAATAGATCATTGAAAGCAATTATTACCAAACTGTGCTTAGAAGCCCACTTGCCATGGCTTCAAGTTTTTTTCC
>WNWU01012754.1:245217-262989 GCA_012654045.1 Ptyas mucosa
CAACACACACACACACACAATACTTATTTGGAGTTGGCTAAACCCACCACAAACTCCCCATTTGCAGCATCTGCTCCAGATGGAAAGCAAGAGATGGAGATTCAAATCATTCTCTTCTCTAGGAACATGATTTCATTATGTTTTTTATGGCTTTGGATGTTTTAATAATATCTTGAACAGTAGTTCCCAATGTTGTGTCAGTGTCCAAGAAATCCCCTTGTCCCTGCGGAAGGATTTGAAGATGTCAAGAATCCCAAGGAACCTAGCAGCATCAGGACACTGAATAGGGACACTTTGGGTCAAGTCCACTCCCGCCAACAACATGGCATCAGAAGGTGGAGTGGGTACCTTAGTCCTAAACCAACTCCTAGACCTGGGGTCAAGAGTTTGACAATCTTGGTAAAGGGGGGAATAGAACAAAGAAAGAACGGACCCCTGCAACAATTAAAGAAAGGGAACTACATGTCAAGGATACTGGAATTAGGTCAAAGTCTTGTTAATTAGTCTGATTCTGCCTTGGATCAAAACTGCTGGTTGTGTTTATCTGCTAGTCCTTCATCTGTCTCTTACTGTATACTCTCATATACGGGTCAACACTGAGAAACACACTTTTAAGCAGCACACTTTCAAGCAGCATCACTCCATCGTTTAGATCTGGTAGGTTTATCTCTATTAATTCAAAGTCACTCTTCTTAGGAAGCCCTTCAAAATGCTTCCTTAGAATCCAAGCCTTTGCCCTCACCATTGTCCACAACCTGCATTTTATCATGCTGTTCCAGTTGAGCAAGATCTCTGGGAAAGGACAAAAGCTACCCTAGTCCTTAAAAGCGATATTAACAACAAAGCAGCAACATCAAAGGCAAGGAGATTTTTGTGGCGCATTCGGGGGACTGGGAATGGGCCGCCTTCCAATAGTTGGCCCTATAGCCACCGGTGTAGAAATCATAGGAAGACCCTCTCTGTGTGTAAAGAGACATCAGACATCTGGTAGGCCTGTAGGATCCCTGACAGAAGAACAATGTCCATTAGAAATATACTTTGGTCCTAGAATGAACCTTAGGGATGTAAAACTAACCAAAGATCTTTTTCCTTCTGCACACCACTCATTTCACCATAAGGTCACTTTCTCACTACCACTAACTGCCATCATCACAAGATGGGTAGGATGGAAGGCGTCCTGGAATGTCCCAGTCTATTCCAGCCCCCTCGCTTCCCTATCTGGCTCTTCATTGGGTCCAGCACGGGTTTATGTACCTTCTTTACCCCTGGGAATACTACCTCCCGGTATCTTTTTGAAGGCCCAATCCTCAGAGATAAGCAAAAGGACCCTTCACTAGAAGTCCCATTATGGCCACTGGCTGGAATGTTTGTGGCAGGGACTTTGGGGGTTTGGACTAATGAAAAGAACCATTGGACCCATGCTTTCTCCATGAACATAGGCTTGTGTGTAGGGAAAAAAGGAGTTTTCTTCTTATGCAGGAAGGATGCGTATTTATGTTTGCCAACAAATTGGACAGGAACATGGACACTAGTACATCTTTCCCCTAAAATAGGTGTTGTCAGTGGAGAACATACCATCCCTGTTCCTATCATGGGACATGTTCAGAAACGGGTGCCAGTCCTAGTCCCACTATTAGTAATCACGGGGATAGGGACTGCAGTTGGAACATTGGTGGAGTGATACACTCAGTAATACAGTTTCAGCAATTATCAGAGGAGCTTCAAGAAAGCCTGAACCGAATTGCTGGAACCCTGGTAGATGAATAAATCAGGTGTGGTCAGAGGAATTGCCAAGGAATTGCAGGATAGGGCATCCAAGATAGGTCAGAGGTTACAAACAACTGACATGTGGTTTTCTTGGGTGCCTGGATCCGGGTGTATTAAACAAATGTTATTCTTGTTGATATGTGCTGTGGCAGGCCTAGCTTTTATTCCTTGTGCAATCCCGGTGCTGAAACAGCTATCTATCAGAGCAGTGAAAAAGATACAGACTGAAAAGGAATTAGTTGTGACAGAGCATGTTCTGGAAGATAAAAACTCTGAAACATACACATATATAGAAATGGAGTTTGGGAAAGAATGGAGAGAGTACCTCCAAGGATTAGGGAATGAAGATCAAGAAATACCTATCCCTTGCCTAGATTAGTCATATTGTGCTAGATATTATATGAAAGTTTCTGTATTGAAAAAACTTTCAGAGGGGGGAATAATGTAAATGATGTGGGTTCAGCTAGATGACCACTGAAGGGCCCTCTTTATTCACAGTATTGTAAGAAAGAAAATGTGCTTGTCTGAGAGAAACATGTTTGCGGGAGATTATATTAAAGTCAGTTAAACCCCATTATTGGTAATATATCTTCTGATGAGGCCTAGCTGTCACGGAAGGACCGCCATATAGAGAATGTCTGAAAAGCCTCACTGTCATCCACACAAAGAAATGTATGGGGCAAAGAGTTAATTATCACCTAAGGACAGCAGTAAAAACTCCATTAGTACTTACAGAACTTAGGAAAGTGGTCTAGCTGAAGATAATCTTATAAACTAGAAGCTAATGGTTTAGTAATAAGGAAATGTCCGTTATTTTATAATAAATGTATGTTAGCCATATATGGAATAAATGTATGAGCTCATGTATTTGATACCAAATGTAATTTGACCATATATGGAAAATGTATTAGATCACCAACTCCTTTGTCTTGAAAACATATATAAGCAGTTGTGTCAAAGCTCTTGGTTGTTCAGACTTTCAGGTATGAATCTGCTCTGAACCTTGCGCAATAATAAATCTGTCTCTGGCTGACCCGGAATGTTGTTTGGTCCCATCATTCCATAACAAGTTGGAAGAAGAACAAGTTAAAGAAACAATGATTGCTTGGGGGGGAAATTTTGGACATGGAATTGACTTAGAAAAATGGCAAAAATTGTGGTCTCAAAATTATAAAATGACAATGTCAACTGCATATAAAGAAAATTTGTATAAGATGTTTTACAGGTGGCATCTACCCTCGACGAGAATAGCCAGAATGTTTAAGAATAAATCCGAAAAATGTTGGAAATGTCATCAGATACCAGGTTCATATTACCATATGTGGTGGACATGTGCAGAAGCCAAAAGATACTGGACTAAAATCCACACGTGGTTGGAAAAAATGACAAAAAAACCACATAGATTTTAAACCAGAGATTTTTTTATTGGGGATTGTACCTGAAATATATAATAGAGAATTGAGATATCTGATTGTGAATGTATTAACAGCGACAAGGATTGTGTTTGCTAAAAATTGGAAAAATGAGAAAATACCAACGCAGGATGAAGTTATTAAGAAAATAATGGAATGTGCTGAAATGAGCAAATTGACATTTGAAATTAGGGAACAAGAAGAGAAACAATACTATAAGATATGGGACCTATTTTATCAATGGTTAGATAAAAAAATATGGAATTGAAATATGGTAGATATCTTCACAATATACGAATTGTAGAACTATGTGAAATATAACATAAATAGGTATTATTACTGGATAGATTCAGGAGGATGAAATGAATGTTATAATAAAAATTAACTCAAATCTTAGAATAGTTTAAATAATAATGAGAGAAGAAATAGCCATAGTCAAATAAATGATTAATGAGGATAATAATATATAGATATTAGGTTGATGATATGAGAATTTAGGTAAACTGTAAATTGTAAGCTATGAATTTGGTGAATGATGCACAAAAGACTTGTAACCAACCAACACTCTGTTTGCAATTGAAGATGGTTTTATGTATGTTTGTTTAAAAATAAAAAAAATTGTTCAAAAAAATGTTTCACAGTAATTACTGCATCCCAAGATGGTCCCACAGCTGACCCCAAGGAACTGTATTTGGTCAATGCTGGAAGGGGAAAACATTTGGAAGCTTTAGATGTCTTGAGTTTTGTAATAATTGAACTAAATTTAAATACAACAATCCTCTGTTGACCATTCCCACTCATATCTCTGTCACTGCAATGAATTCATTCAATAATTCATTTCCAACACACCAAATCAAAAGACTTAGGGTAGATTACAATAATGCAAAATAACAACAAAAACAAAAGTCAAAGGAACAACAGCAGTTATAACTTATAATTACAGATAGCAGAAGCATCAGACCCCAAGGTGTGATGAAAAAGTATGATCTTCCTTGCTTTTCTAAATACAAAGAGCGAGAGGGCCATCTGAACCTCAGATGGCAAGCTGTTCAATGAGACTGTGGCAGCCACAAAAAAATTATTTGCATCTAATTCTTTCTCACAGTTGGAACACAATTGCATCTTAGCTCTTCAGCCTGGATTTTCCTGATTCATTCCATTCCTTTCTTCATTAATGTGTCTTATTTTTATGCTGTAAACTTGTAATCTGGGCTGGGTTTATTTTTTATGTTATGTTGCTAAAGCTTGGAGTATCACTGACATTTCTGTGGCATAATAATGTCACAGATAAATGCCTTACCTGTCCCAAGGTTATGCCAGGCCCTGGAGGAGCAGGGGTTAAACACAATACTCATACCACCCAACTACCCCCCTAGCCACTCCTTACCTGTAACTCCGCCTCCTGCATATAAAAGGTCATCCCACGCTGGCACACGTGCTCTTCCAGATGTTACCTGTGAGATGAACGCATGTATTGATCAATAAAGCTTATTTGATTAATATCTCAAGTCTCATGCTCGTTATTGAGTCAGATCCTTGGAAATCCAACAAATAAACTAGAATAAAATAGAATAGAATTTTTTATTGGCCAAGTGTGATTGGACACACAAGGAATTTGTCGTAGTGCATATGCTCTTAGTGTACATAAAAGAAAAGATACGTTCATCAAGAATCATAAGGTACAACACTTAATGATAGTCATAGGGTACAAATAAGCAATCAGGAAACAATATCAATATAAATCGTAAGGATACAAGCAACAAAATTACAGTCATAGTCATAAGTGGAAGGAGATGGGTGGTGGGAACGATGAGCAGATTAATAGTAGTGCAGACTTAGTAAATAGTTTGACAGTGTTGAGGGAATTATTTGTTTAGCAGAGTGATAGCATTCGGGAAAAAACTGTCCTTGTGTCTAGTTGTTCTGGTGTGCAGTGCTCTATAGCGTTGTTTTGAGGGTAGGAGTTGAAACAGTTTATGTCCAATATTTTCACAGCCCTCTTTTTGACTCGTGCAGTATACAGGTCCTCAATGGAAGGCAGGTTGGTAGCAATTGTTTTTTCTGCAGTTCTAATTATCCTCTGAAGTCTGTGTCTGTCTTGTTGGGTTGCAGAGCCAAACCAGACAGTTATAGAGGTGCAGATGACAGACTCAATAATTCCTCTGTAGAACTGTATCAGCAGCTCCTTGGGCAGTTTGAGCTTTCTGAGTTGGCGCAGAAAGAACATTCTTTGTTTTGCTTTTTTGATAATGTTTTTGATGTTAGCTGTCCATTTTAGATCTTGCAATATGGTAGAACCTAGAAATTTGAAGGTCTCTACTGTTGATACTGTGTTGTCTAGTATTGTGAGAGGTGGAAGTACGGAAGGGTTTCTCCTAAAGTCTACCACCATTTCTACGGTTTTGAGCATGTTCAGTTCCAGATTGTTCCGCTCACACCACGAGGCTAGTTGTTCAACCTCCCGTCTGTATGTGGATTCATCATTGTCTCGAATGAGACCGATCACTATTGTGTCATCTGCGAACTTCAGTAGTTTAACAGATGGATCGTTAGAGATGCAGTCATTGGTATACAGAGAGAAGTGGGGAGAGCACACAGCCTTGGGGGGGCCCTGTGCTAATTGTACAGGTATCTGATGTGATTCTGCTTAGCTTCACCTGCTGCTTCCTGTTTGTTAGGAAGCTTATGATCCACTTGCAAGTGTGTTCAGGTACCTGTAGCTGGTTTAGCTTAGTTAGACATGTGTCTGGAATGATGGTATTGAATGCTGAACTAAAGTCTACAAAGAGGACCCTTGCGTAGGTCTTTGGAGATTCAAGATGTTGTAGGATGTAGTGCAGAGCCATATTAACAGCCTCATCTGTTGATCTATTTGCTCAGTATGCAAATTGCAAGGGGTCTAACCACGGATCTATGATGGTTTTCAAGTGGAACAGCACTAGCCTTTCAAAGGTTTTCATGACTACAGATGTTAGAGCAACTGGTCTGTAGTCATTTAGTTCCTTAATAGTGGGCTTCTTTGGCACTGGGATGATAGTAGAGTGTTTGAAGCAAGAAGGAACATAGCACATCTCATGAAACTAATGAAGCATTTAGATGTATGCATACCTTTTGCATGAAAATCGTTTACACCATTCATGCCATTGGGGAGTTCTTGCTTCATAACACCTTCTTCCTAAACCAAAACTTGGTCAGCTAAAGTAGGACACTTCTGCTGCTGTTTGGAAAAATGAAACTCACCCCAGGCTCCTATCAGAAGCAAATCAAGCTGCACTTTATGGAATGAAGATGGGGATGGGGACTGGATATTAGAAAGGGTTGTGTTGCTCTTATTCCTTCCTCTAACCTTCTGATAATTGTCCTGAAAAAATAGATTTTAAAATATTATTTACAACATATGAAAAATGACACAAAGCAGTTATACACGAGCAGCAATAATGTGCCTGAACTGGTAGTGACAATGTCACCATGGACCAACGCAATATAATAGTAGTAAGGATGTCTATGTCGAGTCCAGTCCTCGGGCTCGCCACAATTGGGGGGGGGCTGTCTGTAACAGGGTTAGCCACTGTCTGTAAGAGGCTGGGTTGCCCGGGGCTGACATAGGGGAACGCCTCACTGAGGAGCTGAAAATGGCGTTGATAAATGACCCATGGTTAAAGGGGAATCAAGAGCTGTGCATGATGCAAAATGGAGTAGCATGGAAAGGGGACAAAATATATATCCCAACGGCCCTTCGGGTCATGGTCCTACAACAGTGCCATGACGTCAAACTGGCTGGCCACTTTGGGTTTCTTAAAACCTTACATCTCGCCAAACGGCAGTTCTGGTGGCCTCGTATGAGGGCAGAGATAGAGGAATATGTCCAGAGCTGTCCAATTTGTGCAATGACGAAAGCACAACCCGGAAAACCACTCACCCTCTTACAGACAGTGGCTAACCCCGTTTGTCCATGGGAGGAGATCGCCATGGACTTTGTGGTAGATTTGCCTGATAGTAACAGGAACATGGTTATATGGACTGTAATAGATTTATTTTTGAAGCAGGCCCATTTTATACCCTGTGGGGGAATCCCTTCAGCACGGAAACTAGCTAAGTTATTCATTGAACATATCTATCACCTCCATGGAGTACCTCGACGTATCATCTCAGATAGAGGGGTTCAATTTACCGCCAGATTTTGGCGTGATTTCATCCGGCTGATCAGCTCCCCCCAGGGGCTAAGCTCTGCATTCCATCCTAGCACCAATGGAGCGACTGAAAGCTAACGCCATGATTGAACGCTACTTGAGATGCTACGTCGACTACCAACAGAAAACCTGGGCTAGCCTCCTTCCCTTTGTGGAGGTGGCGTATAATAATGCGGTTCATGGGAGTCCTGGATTCACCCCCTTTCGGGTAGTTAATGGGATTGAATTCATAGCCATACCTGAGTGGAGCAATGACCCTCAAAACCCCGGAGAGGCGGAGCTGACATCGCAACGAGACGATGGAAGGTTTCGGTACTCCGAGACCGCCGTCGATATCTCTGCCGCTGGATGGTCCAAACTGGACCTCACTGTCCCGTAGAGACAGTGATAGAGGAGGGCACGTCCTGCCGATTCCAGGGACACCACAAAGTCCCTGGTTGATCCAGGAGAAGCCCTTTTTTCCGGCGGTGAAGAGGCAGCAATTAAGCTGCTGAAGTTGGGACAGCTCCAAAAAGGAAGAGAAGAAGTGAAACTGTGTCGGCTTGGTGAGATACTTTTTTTTGGGGGGGTATGACAATACACTATACATAACAAATAAACATATATGAAGTCTTACGACTTGTATTTTAGATATTCACATCAGTAAACTATATTCCTCTCTATATATCTCTACACCTTTACATATGTAACGATATCTTAAATTCCCTTTTTGATTTATTGTTTTCTTATTTGGTACTCAATTCCTATCCAGCTATTTCCTTTCTTTTTTCATGTTCCTAGTTCTATTCTATTTTCCTTTTCTCCAGCCAGTCGTACCATCTTTGCCATACTAGATAATATTCAGTATCTTTTTTTTCCTGCATTTCTTTCGTAAGTTTATCCATCTCTGTGCACTCCATCACTTTTAATATTATTTTATCTTCTGGTGGTGTATCTCCCAATTTCCAACCCTGAGCAAAAACGATTCTCGCTGCTGTTAAAATATGAGTAATTAAATATTGTATTTCTTTTTCGTATTGGGTTGTAAATATTCCTAGTAAATAGGTTTCTGGTTTCAATGGTACTCTCTGACTTGTGATTTCCTCTATTTGGTTTTTAACCATTTTCCAGAACTGTTTCGCTTTGTGGCAGGACCACCACATGTGGTAATATGTTCCTTTTTGTATTTTACATTTCCAGCAGTCTGGAGAAGTGTTGGGGAACATTCTCGCTAGGCGCGCTGGAGGGAGTTGCCACCTGTAAAACATTTTATAGATGTTTTCTTTATAGGGTACAGACATTGTTAGTTTACTATTTACTTTTCATAATTTTTCCCATTTATCCAATTCAATACTATAACCAAAAACTTTTGCCTATGTAATCATATTTTCCTTGACCACCTCCTCTTCTAATTTATAATTTAATAAATAGTTATAAATTTTGGTTATTAATTTGTCGTTTGTTCCCAATAGAATTTTATCTAAATCATTCGGTTCTTTTTGAAATCCAAATTGTGTCAGGTCCATTTTATATGTAGATTTTATTTGTAAATACGGCCACCAATCAATGTCTGTACCCTGTTCTTTCAATTCTTCTCGTGATCTTAGCTCTCCTTTACTATTCAGTAGTTCTTTGTAGGTTCTCATTTTATTTATGTCCATTGCATTGGGATATATTTGTGCTTCCATCGTTGAGAGCCATTCTGGGATTTTGTCGTAATGGTTTTTTCTAATCTCTGACCAAGTCTTTAAGAGCGCTTCTCTAATGATGTGTCTCCGGAAATATTCATGCTGTTTATCTCTCTCCTCCCATAAAAATGTGTGCTACCCTTTCAGTAAGTCAAACCCTTCTATTGTCAGTATCCGTCTGTTTTTAAGTTCTATCCAGTCTTTTATCCAGATGACTGATGTTGCTTTATGGTATAGTTGCCAGTCTGGTAGTCCTAGTCCGCCTTTTTCTCGTGTGTCCTGGAGATGTTTTAATTTAATTCTTGCCCTTTTCCCTTGCCAAATATAGTCCGCGATCATTTTGTTGAAATCCTTTAAAAAGGCTCTTCCTGGGTTTATCGGAATTACTTGAAATAAGTATAATATTCTTGGCAGTATATTCATCTTGATGGATGCAATCTTTCCTAAAAGTGATAATTGCAGTTTACTCCATATTTCTAAGTCTTTTTTTATCTGTTTTGCCAATTTGTTGTAGTTGTCTTCCTTAAGTGTTGATCCTTTATTAGTGAGCCAGATTCCTAAATATTTTACTTTTTTAACTATTTGTATTCCTAATTTGTCCTCTAATTCTTTTCCTTGTGTGTTTGTGAGATTCTTCGTTAGTATTTTTGTTTTTTGTTTATTGATTTTAAGTCTGGCTACTTTCTCATATTGTTCTATTTTTGACAACAATTTTGTTCCTGTTTGTGCTGGTTGTTCTATAATAAATACAATATCGTCGGCAAATGCTTGTACTTTGTATTCCTCATTCTTGATTTTTAGTCCTTTTATTTCTTTATCTTTCCTAACCTCATTTAATATTTCTAATGACAATATAAACAGTAGGGGGGATAAGGGGCATCCCTGTCTCACTCCTTTGGATATTTCAAATTGGTCCATCATCTCTCCGTTCATCCATACTTTTGCCGTTTGAGTGGAATAAATCCTCTTGATCATGTTTAAAAACTTGTCGTCAAATCCCATTGCTTCTAATTGTAATATAAAAAATTGCCAATTTAGATTGTCGAACGCTTTTTGCACATCTAGAAAGATTAGTGCCAGTTGTTTGTGTTAAGGATATTGATGTTGTTTTACCAACCAGCAGAGTAACTGCACAAGGAAACGTTGAGAGCAATGAATAAGAAAACTGGTTTAGCAAAAGTGTACTTTATCATAGGAAAAAGCAGTAGCGTAGTCATAAACAAATCCCAAGTCTTCACCAATAAATCAGTCCAGTAAATCAGTCCAAACAACTCACTCTGGTTAGCAAACCACGATGGTAGCAGATCCATCAACAGATAGCAACTCCTTCACAATAGCAGCTCCTAGCAGTTCATAGCAGCAGCAGTTCCAATAGCAGTTCATAGCAGCAGCAGCTCCACTAGCAGCTTCTAACAGACCAGGTTACAATACTTTGTTTAAATATATTCCCAACTAGTCATTATCCAATTACAGCATGACTCAGCAAGAAGGTAACATTTACAGTTTAAAGTTACAGTATATATATATTGCCTGGACAACTGGTTCTAACATTATATACACCATATAGATTCCTAACAGTTTGTCTGATTTTTGTTCATAATATTCAAGGACATCAATTATTAATCTCGTGTTGTTTTTGATTTGTCTTCTTGGGATAAAACCATTCTGATCCGGGTGAATGTATTCGTTGATAATTTTTTTTAATCTCTGTGTGATGATTAGTGTGAATAATTTATAAACTACATTTAGGAGTCATATTGGTCTGTAGTTTTTTATTTGTGAGGGGTCTGATTCTTCCTTGGGTATAAGTGTGATGGTTGCTTCGGTCCATGATTGGGGAATTTTGGCTTCTAAAAGTGCCTCATTAAATACCTGTAATAAGATTTCATCCATTGGCTGTTGACATATTTTATAAAATTCTGATGGTATGCCATCTAATCCCAGGGTTTTATTGTTTTTCTGTTTTTTTCTTGCTTCTGTCAATTCGAACATAGTAATCGGACTATTCAATAATTCTCTCTGAGTCTCTTTTAATTCTTGGATGTTAATTTTACTTAAGTATCTTTTGATATCTTCTTCTCGTATTTCTTCTTGTTTGTATAGACTCTGAAAAAAGTTCTTTGCTATTTGCTTTTTGTCTTCATTCCTATGGTACATTTGCCCTTCCTCATCTTGTAACAGGTATATTGTTCTCTTCTCCTTTTCTTTTTTCAACTTGTAAACCAGCCAACGCCCTGTTTTCTTTGCATGTTCGAATTGATTTTGTTTTGCCAGTTTGATCTTCCTTGCTATTTCTGCTGTTGTAATTAGATTTATTTTATGTTTTGTAAGATTTATTCCTTCTTTAATCGTTTTACTGTGGGGCTCTTTTTGTAGGTCCGATTCATATTTTTTGAGTTGTGATAATAAATTGTCTCTTCTTAGTTGTTTATCTTTATTTTTCTTTGCTTTATAAGCAATTGTTAGGCCTCTTATATATGCTTTAGTTGTATCCCATAAATTTTGCAGTGAAGTTTGTTCTTTCATATTAATTTGAAAAAATATATTCATTTCTTTCTCAATCATTTCTACATAATCTTTATCTTTTATGATTTCCTTATCCATCATCCATCTCTTTTGTCTCCTGTGTCCCTTCCATGTTACTATTATTGGGTTATGATCTGCCCATGTATTTGATGCTATTTCGATTTCTTTTATATCTTTCCTGAGTTCTGTGGTCATCCAGGCCATATCTATTCTAGACCACGACTGATGTGGATTAGAATAGAATGTATATTGTTTTTTATTTTTATTCATCTCCCTCCATACATCTTGTAGTTGCAGTTCCTGGGCCATGTCTTTGAATGTGTCTGGGAGTGTTTTTTTCCTCATTTTATGCTTTTTACTGCTCTTGTAGTCCTTTTCCATGTCTGTGATTGCATTGTAATCTCCTATAATACATATATTTTTGTATTCTAGATCTTTGATTGTATCGTGTATTTTTTTAAAGTATTCATTTTGATTTCCATTTGGTGCGTATATTGATATTAGTAGTATATTTTTTGTTGCCATCTTAATTTCTATGATCAAGATCCTTCCATCTTGGTCCGTGTATATTTGTTTTGCTTGTAAGTGTTTTTTAACATATATTGCAATCCCCCTCTTTTTTGTTTCTGCTAATGCAGTATATAATGTTCCTAATCGTTTGTTTTCTAGTAATTTTTGATGTCGCTTTTTAATGTGGACTTCCTGCAGGTTTATGATATCTATATCTAATTTTTGTAATTTTTTGAATGTATGTGTTCTTTTAGTTGGTATGTTTAGTCCATTTATATTAATTGAAATCAACTTTAACTCTTGTTCCATTCTTCTTTCTTATCTGTTTGTTGTCCTAAGCCTTCTTGTGTTTCTTGTTATGATTTGTGTTTTTTCCCTTGCTCCCTCTCTTTCAATCTTCTCTCTTTCCAATCTTCTCTTTTCTTCATGCTCTCTTCCCAATTCTTCTGTGAAGTGTTCCTGGGTCTTGTCTGGTTCTGATCTGGTTTCCTGTTCTTCTAGTACAAAGTGCTGATCAAAAAATTCTTGTGCTTTCTCTAAAGTGTCAATTTTATATTTCTTGTCTTGCCAGGAGACCAGAATCCCTTCTGGTACCAACCAGCGAAACAATATTTTATACTTATTTAATTGTGATGTCAAAAAATTGTACTTTTTCCTCTGCTCTCTTATTCTCCTTGGGATCTGTTTTAACGTTATTATTTCCTTCCCCTTGTACATAATTGATTCTTCTCTCATTGTTTTATCAATCTCTTCTTTTACAGTCTTTCTTGCGAATCTGATGTGGACCTCCTTGGGTAATTTATGCCTGTGGGCGTAGTTTGTGTGTACTCAATAAATCTCATCCATCTCTCTTCTGATCTCTTCTTTCTCTTTCTGGGTGGCTTCCACTAGAATTCCCACCATCAATTCTCCTAAATCTTCCTCCTTGTTTTCAGCTATATTTTGGAACCTGAGATAAAAAGAAGCTTTTTCCATCTCTAGGTATGTAATTGAGTCCTCCAGTTCTTTATTTACTATTCCTTGATTTTGTTCCATGTTGTCCATTTTCTTATCTGTTTGTTCCATTTTTGCCACCATGTTCTGAATCTGTTGTTCATTTCTTACGATATTCTGTTGTATTTTCTCAATCTTGTCATCCATTTTTTTAATGTTATCTTTTATTTCACCCACATCTGTTTTCAATTCTTCATGATTCCTTCTGGTTTCTTCATGATTATTTGCTATGGACTCTTGTGTTTTATTCCTTCCTTCCTGGATCATGGCTAGAACTGATTGAATATTTTGTATGTTGAACGTGGATGAGGTTTTTTCTTTTTCTGTAGTTAGCATTGTATCAATTGTTTTTTGCTGTGCAGGTGAGGCTGTTAATGTTGTCTGGTTGGAAATTAACTTTTTACTTGTCTTAGTTATGGCTGTTGGAGCTGTTGTTGTCATTTTTATTTTCTGTTTCACACTTTCCCAAATTCTCATACACTTGTCTGTCCTATGAGGTCTTTGTATTTCTACTTCTATATTGATATTTAATTTATTTGGTATATGTAGGTTAGGCTAAGGGTCAATGTGTGATGTGTCCTGGTTAGTCTGTGTCTAAATTAGTCTATGATTTACTTTTCTATCACAGGATCTCTATTTCTAAGTAGCTTCTAATATCGTTATTCAAAGTTCTGCACAATTATTTCACTGTTCAATATTGTTATATAAGGGGTAAGAGAATCAGTTGAGGGAGTGCGGGAAAAATCTAATATTTCAACAATTCATTAATTTGTTCTTATTATTAATTATACTACTAAATCAGTATTTAATATATAAGATATTTAAGACTTAATGTATAAGATGCTAAAACAGATGGATATCAATAGTTGATCTAGATAATAATATATATATATAATCACTCTAAACTCACTAGAATAGTAACTGTAATTAATCCAAAGTTCTAATTTCTAAACAATATCAATATACGTGGTCAATAACTAAATGTACAAACAAATATGTTAAATATAATCAATACTATATCAATATATTAAAATATAAATGTATGGATCTATATAATCACTCTAAGAAAACTAAGTTAATAAGTATAGTTAATGTAAAATTCTACCTTCTAAACAATGTCTATATTTGAAATCTATAATTAGTTATATAAGAATGTTATATAGAGAATAACAATCCAAATTCCCTCACTAAATAATTCTTAATACTCAGTAAGTATCTCTGTTGGATTTAAGCAGTTATATATTATATTACATTAGTTGATGATCGCTCTCCTTCCACTTTGCAATCTTCTTCACTCTTGCATCACCTATTTTCTTCTCACTGTAATTTGTTTTCAAAGTCTCTGCTCTTAATTGTTTGAAATATCCCAGTATCCAAGAGTCAAAATAGCCTTGGATAGTACAGTGGTCTAAAGCCCTGTTATTAACATCAGCTGCCTGCAATTATTGCAGGTTCAAATCTCACCAAGGCTCAAGGTTGACTCAGCCTTCCATCCTTTCTAAGGTAGGTAAATTGAGGACCCAGTTTGTGGGGGCAATAAGCTGACTTTGTATAAATATACAAAAGTATGAAGGCTATTGCTTAGCGCATTGTAAGCCGCCCTGAGTCTCCGGAGAAGGGCGGCATATAAATCAAATTAAAAAAAAAATATCCACAGGTAGGAAAAAGAAATTTTTTATAGTTAGTCCAAAAGCGTTGTCTGTGAGTCTCTCATTTTAACACCAACTTCCTAATCACCGTTGTTAATTAATCCTCTGTTTCCTTTCTCCGATGTTCATAACTATCGTCACTCTCGCCTTTTTCCTTTCTTAGATCACTGTCCTCCTTCCCAGTCACTTTAAAGTTTATTTAAGATTTTAAGATTTGGCTCTCTTTTAAATCTGAATTCTAGTTTGTAAAACACAAATGTAGCAACACTAATTGTCAATACCGCTCCTGCTACTGCTGCTCGCTCATCTTCTTCACCCCTTCTTGGCACTCAGCGATCTCCTATTATCCAGTTTCACTCTCGCCGCTCACCCCTCTGGATCCAATCGTTTCCTCTATATAGTCCGTTTATTTTGTATTTCACGACTCTTCTGCCGGTACGTCTTCTGAAATCTCTCCTTTTCCACTGCCTTCTTTTTCTGTGCTGTCACTGTGTATTCGAGTTACTTCCTGCTCCTCGCACTGATTGCTCGCCGCTCATCTGGCTGTCGTTTGCCACTTGTTTGGAGTCACACTTTCTCCGTTCACTGTTTCCACACAATAGCTGTACCTCTTTCAGATCTTTGTTCTCTTGTTTAATCCTTTACCGATGTGTTCTCTTACTTCGATTTTCGCTTCCCACTCTTTGGTGTATCAGCATTTCAGGCCAGCCAAAGAGAGACTTTTAAAGTAGATTAATTAAGAACACCCTGGGGTGAAAAGACAATTAAAATTGAAGAAAGAAGAAGTTAAGCGGCGGAATTGAGCCTGAGTTTAAGTTAGTTTTTCCTACATTGCAATTTATTTTTACTTGTGGATGCCTATGGAGGATTTTATTTTTAAATTAGACTAGACTGGATTGGATTGGAGATTTCTTTTTTAATCCGCTTAATTATTAGATTTCCTGTGTCATTTTAATTCTATATTATTTTGGATAAGTCTTGCTATTTTTTCCTTTCTCTATATTTTCATTTTTTATTGTTTTGTCCTATTGTCTATTGGACTTAGAGGGAGAGTGGAAGGAATAAGAAATACTGCCACCTAGTGGATTGAAACAATGTATCCTTTTATTATTGAAAAGAATGTATCTTTTTATTATTGAAAAGAAAGTAGCAACTGTGTTACATTCCAAGGACTTTGAGCCTGTTCATTGATAAGATAGTTAGAAGAGCATCAAAGACTCGTTACAGGATTGTTTATTCAGGTGTTCTTCTGGGAAACTATTATTGACAGGCGGCTGAAGCTTAAAAGAAGGAGATTGCAGTGAATTTGAAAAGAGAGCTGCAAAACCTGGAGGCTCCAACTGGTGCAGAATGCGGCCACGCGGGGGATTATGGGAGCGATGGGCCGCTCCCATGTGACACCCCTCCTGCGCAAGCTGCATTGGCTCCCCGTGGTCTTCCAGGTGTGCTTCAAGGTGTTGGTTACCACCTTTAAAGCGCTCCATGGCATAGGGCCTGGGTACTTACGGGACCGCCTTCTGCCGCCAATAGCCTCCCACCGGCCAGTACGCTCCCATAGAGAGGGACTCCTCAGGGTGCCGTTAGCCAGGCAATGTTGGCTGGTGACCCCCAGGGGGAGGGCCTTCTTTGTGGCAGCACCTGCCCTCTGGAACGACCTGCCCCCGGAGATACGTAGGATACCAGATATCCGTGCTTTTCACCGTGCCCTCAAAACTTTTCTATTCCATCAAGCTGGGCTGGGGTAACCCCCCCCCCAGATATTTTAATTGTAAATGAATTTTAGTCAGGATGTTTTTAAATTTTGGGCCAAAATTTTGTTTAATTCTTTTAAAATTTAAAATTTTGTATTGGGATGTTTTTTATTCTTGGCTGTGCACCGCCCTGAGTCCAGCTGGAGAAGGGCAGTATAAAAATTCAAATAAATAAATAAATAAATAAATAAATAAATAAATTAAAAAAAACTTGGTGAGACTTACAAAAGAGCTTTTGGATGCTGCACAGTTGTGGATTCTTTTTCTAGATAGAAAATCTTTTTTAATTTTTTTTCTTTTTGGGTATTATTTTTTTATTATTCCACTTCTCCCTCTTTTAACTATTTTTAATTGGATTGTGTTTTGCTTTTAGAAGACCTTTAATATTTTTAACTTTTGATATATATTTTTCTTCCTTTTTGATGGGAGATTATTAATGTTTTCAACACCCCTTTGTCTAATTGGATTAAGGCATATAAGAGCCTGAATAAATCACTTTTTGTTTTTGTTTTTTGTTTTACCTTTTGATTGGAGAGGGCTAATTTGGTTTTTATTTTTTATTTTGTTATTTATTCAATTGGATTAGGGCACACAAGAGCCTGAAGATTTTGTCTTTTTTGGATTTTTCCTTCTGCTTATTGCTATTTGGGATAATATCTGCCTTCTACAAAAACAGATTAGGGTTTAGAAGAACCTGAAGATTTTTTGACTGTTTGAATAGTTTGTAATTATTCTATAGACATGAGTAAAAAGGCAGCAGCTATTAGTTCTTCTGCATTGACTCCCTCCTCTTCACCATTGGGAGGACAACGATCAATACAGACGATGCTGCAACAGGAAAAAGAAAAAGAAAAAGAGAGGGAACGTGAGAAGAAAAAGGATGCGACAATGCAGATGATTTTGCAAGGAATACAAGATATACAATCAAAAATAGTGAGCATTGAAAAGAGAGCAGAAAAGATTGAACAAAGAACAGGAAAAACAGATGAAAAAGTGGAGAACATACAACAAATGATGAAGAAATATGAGGACAGGCTTCAAAAAATTGAAGAAAAGGAAGAACAAAGAGACAAAAAAAATAGAGATATGGACAGTAGATTAGATGAGGTTGAACGTGATAAGAGTGGAATAGGATGGGAGATGGACAAATCAGAATTTTATTTAAGATTCCAAAATATTGAAGAAGAAAAGGGAGAAAACTTGGCAGAAAAGATGATAGAGATCTTAGCAGAAGCATTAGAAATCACAAAAGAAAAGAAAATGGATGGCATAGATGAGATATTTCGAGTATATACAAGATATGCAAT
>WNWU01012754.1:272989-284696 GCA_012654045.1 Ptyas mucosa
TGGATGATGATGTGGTTATGCTACAATACAGATCTATGGAATTTGCCCTGAGATTGAGAGGGCTAAAAGAAAATAGTCGTGAAAACCTAAGAGAGATTTGTGCTGAGGCTTTGGTAGTGATACTTGAAGAAAGACCAGAACACGTTGCAATTCAGATAGACAAAATCTACAGGGTTAATTCCTGGGTGGCAAGACAGAGGCAGTTGCCTAGAGATGTGGTGATTTACTTTACAACTAGGAGGATTAGAAATGACATTGTGCAAGCTTCTTACAGGAACAAGGTTCAAGTGGATGGGAAAGAACTTGCTGTTTTGAAAGAGATTCCTCCTAAGATGTTAAGAGACAGAAAGGACTTTGGCTTTTTGGTAAATGAGTTGAGAAATCGCCAGATTCAATATAGATGGGATGTTCCAACTGGCCTAACAGTGAATTATGGTGGAGAGAGACATCGTTTAAACACACCCTGGAAGGCAAAAGATTTCTATGTTAATGTGTTAAAGGCTGGACACCCACCCTCTCCGGGGGTGGGGGGTAGAAAGGAAAAGAAAAAGGAGATGTTACAACAAGAGAAAGATGAAAAGGAGAAGGAGAGGGTACAACAAGAGAAAGACCAAAAGCAGATACAAACTTATGCTGAAGCTGCAGCTGGAGGAATTAACTTGGAGGAAGAGTTAGTTCAATTTGGGGGCCCACCCCCAACTTCTGAATTATCCAAGAAGCTAGAGGAGCCAAGGAACAACGAATGACACGAGCAACTTATAAACATCATGAACAACAACTTAAAGTGCAACAATCTCAAGTCTCATCTCAAGAAGTTCGTAAAACAGAAGCTGTGGGAGGGGCCAGGCTGAAGACTACGATGAAGGAGGACATTCAGCGCATGCTCATGAAGCTTCGAGGGGCCAAAGATGGCAACTAAATTTCTATCTTGGAATGTTAATGGTTTAAATTCCCCACAAAAAAGAAAGAAAATATTTCATTATTTGAAACAATTTAAGAATGATGTCATCTGTTTGCAAGAAACACATATTAGATTATCAGATCAAAAATATTTGACAAATTCAAGACTAGGTACACATTTTATTGCAGCAGCATCGGAGAAGAGAAATGGTCTGGTTATCTATGTAAAGAAGGGTATACCAGCTAAATTAATTGAAACAGATGCCCAAGGCAGATATATTGCAATTGAACTACTAACTCAGAATGGAAAAATGCTTCTAGTTGGGATATACACACCTAACCAGCAACAGGACAAATTTTATAAATTTTTACATACTAAAATAATACAATGGGACTACAAAGCTCTTCTACTGATGAGTGACTGGAATGGTGTAATAGACACACAGAAAGATAAAAAAAGTTTGTCAAAGACCTCAGCACATGCAAAATTACCCAAATCTTTTTTTGACATGATGGAAGATATGGAACTGAGAGATATTTAGAGAATGCGGAATGCTGATGAAAGAGATTTTACTTTTTTTTCTGATAGACACCAATCCTTTTCTAGGATTGATTTTATATTAACCACAAATGATTTTCTTTTCAGGGTGAAGAAGGTGAAGATATGTCCGAGAACTTTAACTGATCATAGACCGGTTTGGATGGAATTAGAACAGGAAAAGGGAGAAAGAAGGTCTTGGAGGTTAAATGAAAATTTATTTAGATATGAAGAAAATGTGAATGAGCTTAAAAAACAAATGAAAGAATTTTTTGCTATTAATATGTATAACGATACTTCAATGGAAATGGTATGGGATGCTAGTAAGGCCTATATGAGGGGAATCTTAATACATATGAATAATAAATATAGATTAAAACAACAACAGAAGCGGAAAGAGATTGAGGAGGAAATAAAACAGAAAGAACAATTACTTATTATTAATCCAAGTGATAAGAAAGTAAAAGAGACAATAAACATACTGCGAGAGCAATTTAACATGCTGATGGCTGATCAAGTGGCAACCAGTTTACAATATGCTAAACACAATACATTTTGTAATGCTAATAAACCAGGTAGATGGTTGGCCTATATGCTGAGGAAAAAACAAAAATCATGAGTTATTGAAAAGATTGAATTTAGGGGCAAGGAAGTTTATCAGCAGAATTTGATTAAAAAAGCTTTCTTAGAATTTTATACAAAGTTGTATGTTAAGGACTCAGTTCAAGGCACAGAAATAGGTAGATATTTAAAGGGGGAGAACATTCCTGAATTAACATTGGAGCAGAGGGAGGGGCTGAATCAACCAATAACCTCTGAGGAGATTATTGCTGTAATTAAACAGTTAAAAACAGGTAAAGCTCCGGGGACAGATGGATTAACAGCTGCTTACTACAAGAATTTACAGCTAGAAATGGTAGAACCACTTAGAGTTTTATTTTGTAAAATCCAATTAGGTGGAGGAGTCCCACCCTCCTGGAGAACAGCTTTTGTTTCATTGATTCCAAAGGAAGATCAAAATTGTATTAAAC
This sequence comes from Ptyas mucosa, assembly GCA_012654045.1. Taxonomy (NCBI): domain Eukaryota; kingdom Metazoa; phylum Chordata; class Lepidosauria; order Squamata; family Colubridae; genus Ptyas; species Ptyas mucosa. Next base: position 275,459 of record WNWU01012754.1, read on the forward strand.
CCGAAAATTTTAGGCCAATATCACTCTTGAACACTGATTATAAAGTTTTTGCTAAGATATTAGCGAATAGATTAATGCCAGTTATGCAACAAACAGTTCATAATGACCAATCAGGGTTTATAAAAGGCAGACAAATGAAATATAATGTTAGACAAGTTGTAAATTTACTGGAGTATTTGGAAAAAAACAACCAAGTTCCTGCAGCGTTTGTATTTTTGGATGCAGAGAAGGCATTTGATCGATTGAATTGGCAATTTTTGTTTAAGATAATAGAAAAAATGCGTTTTGGAGACTATTTTATGCAATCAATTAGAGCAATATATCAGGAGCAAACTGCACACATAATAGTTAATGGAGGTTTAACAGAGGTATTTAAAAGAAGAAGGAACACGGCAAGGTTGTCCCTTGTCCCCATTGTTGTTTATCCTGACTTTAGAAGTCTTATTGAACAAGATACGTGATTCGAATAAAATAAAGGGAATTGTAATTAGACAGCAAGATTATAGACTAAGAGCATTTGCTGATGATTTGGTGGTTACTTTATCTCAACCTACAGAATCGGTTTTATATATGTTGGATATATTAGTTCAATATGGTAAGGTATCTGGATTTAAAGTAAATCAACATAAGACAAAGGTGATAACTAAGAACATGTCTATATCTCAACAGAAAGAATTAAGAAGAATAACAAGGTTTGAAATAGTTAAAAAGGTTAAATACTTAGGAATATATATTGCATCTTCAAATACGAAATTATTTAAGAACAATTATGAAGTTCTTTGGCAAAACGTGCAGAAAGAAATGGAAACATGGAAAAAATTACAATTATCCTTACTGGGAAGGATAGCAGTGATTGTGATGATGCAACTTATTACCATATATGGTGGACTTGTAAGAAAATCAAAGCATTTTGGATTAAAATTTGGTGGGTGATGCAGAATATTTTGAAAAAAAGGTTGAAATTTACTCCACAATTGTTTTTATTGGGTATAACAACAGATTGTACAGCATCAGAGACTAAACTGATTTTAAACTTAATATCGGCAGCCAGGCTGTTGGTTGCACAACATTGGAAGAAGGACTCTTTGCCTACCATTGATGATTGGATACTGAAAGTAACAAACTTGGCGGAAATGGCGAAAATTTCAGTGTATTTGAAGGACTATACGCAAGAGAGATATATAGTGGAATGGAAAAGTCTGGGGGTATCAACCGCCACCTCAGCTATGACGTTGAGCAGCTCGGGCAGGGCCGTTGCCATGTGGCAGGGAGCCAGGTACATGATCAACAAGCCCAGCTGTACTCCACGGCCCCACTTCACAAAAAGGGACTCACATCCGGCTATCTGTGGAACAGTGGTCTCCCTCGGATCAAGACCTTCCTTTATAATAACCGCCCCTCCCCCGCCCCTGCCCTGAGCTCTCGGCTGATGGAATGCACGGAAGCCTGGTGGGCACATATCTATGAGGGGAACCCCCCTCCTGGCCCAACCAGGTCTCCGTAATACCTGCCAGGTCCGCTCCCCCCTCCTGAATAAGATCACAAATAAGATATGGGATTTATTTTATCAATGGTTAGATAATAAAACATGGAAATGAAATATGAAATATGAAGGTTATAAATATAATACTGTAAAACAATTTTTTTGAAGCAACAATGCAATAGTTAAATAAATGATAAATGAGGATGTTGATTTGTTTGACAATATGAATAACTGGATAATTAGTAAATGTTGAATAGGAGGATGATGCACAAAAGATTTTTAACTGACTGACACACTGTTTGTATTTGTAATGGATGATGGATTTGTTTTATGTTTTGTTTTTAAAATAATAAAAAAATTTCAAAAAACAAAACAAAACCCCAAAACCCCGAAGGAGTGGGCCAATACAATACCAAAGTCAAAAAGTCAAAAAGGCTTTACAGAAAGCAGTTGAAGCATATAAGAAACAAGCCGACAAAAAATGGGTAATGCCAAAACCCTTTAAGGTCGGGGATATGGTATACCTCTCAACCAAATATATCAAATGAAGGGTGCCCTGCAAAAAATTAGGACCAAAATACCTGGGCCCGTTCCCGATTATTTGAGTAATCAACCCTGTAACAGTAAAATTAAAGCTCCCATCCCTTCTGGGCCGCTGAACCTGTGGGGGAAATTCAAATATTTAATGATTTTAATTTGATTTTAATTAATTTTTAAACTGTTTTTAACTGTTTATGTAATTTCTTTGCTATTTTTGTAAGCTGCCCTGAGTCCTACGGGAGAAGGGCAGCATATAAATTACATTAAATAAATAAATAAATAAAATACACCCCGTATTTCATAGCAGTTTGCTGAAGCCCGTAGAATCCTATAAAATGAGACCCATACCAAGCTTTCCTGGAGCCGTGGGAGGGGATCACTATGAGATCGACGGCATTCTCGATTTGCGATTGCATCAGGGCAAACTCCAGTATCTGGTCCGGTGGAAGGGGTACCCAGTCACCGACGCATCCTGGGTACCTGGCAGGGATGTGAACGCCAACAGACTTTTATGGCAATTCCACTGCCATCATCCAGACAAACCAGGGAGGGGGGGTACAGGGCATGTGCCGGAGCGCATGGAGTAATGTATCTTTGTTCTGTCTTCCAGGTGGACCCCAGTCCTCGGGCTCGCCACAATTGGGGGGGACAACGTGGGAGTAGCAGAGGCGAAGGCAGCAATACCTGGCAGAGGTGTAAACCTACCAGCATGTGTCCTGGAACGTGGGAGATGCCGAAGAGCCCATGCACCTCTTGGCTGAACACTGGCCTGGAAGGCAACTGGGCAAATAGCCTGACATACTCCTTAGTCATCTATGCCGGATGTTAGCTGCCGGGGGGTGTGTGAGGGGGGAAACACTGTAGGATAATTGGGTAATTGATGTTTGGGTAATTGGATAATTAGGATGACAAAAGCCAGATAATTGGGGGTGGAGAGTGGGAGATAAAAACAGCGCTGGAAGGCGGCTGCTCCCAGTGCTGACTTCACATGTCTTTTGCATTTTCACCGAGTTCTGTGGCTTGCCTGTAATGGATGAAATAAAGACACAGCTCCAGCTACCATTGTGGTCGTGTAGTGTTGGCTTTATTGTAGTTCCAGCCAGGTCAGCCTTGACAGGCTGAGAGACTATATAAAACAAACAAGATGAAAAACTAATAGAATACATGTGACGTTGCCATAGCAACGTCCTCAACTTTGTCCCTATTCTTAGGGCTTTATACGTCAGCGATGAAAAACCAACCCTACTTTTTTAGGGAGTTTGAAACATGCTCTTTCTAATGAGAATGATTTAACAGAGTTTCCAGAAGGTCTTTTTTTGTAAAAGCAGGCTGAAAATACCCTATTTTTGGCATTTTTACAAAAAACATCAAATTTACACTCAATTTGTAAACTATTGGAAAGCAGTAGGAGAATCAAATTTTATGTGCTGTGTTGCTAAGTTATTACGCACAAAGTTTCACATTTATCATACCTTTCCTTCCAGAGATATGAAAAGCCAAACTGTAACCTTTTTTCGAGCCGCACTATTTTTGGCCAACTTTGCTCCAAATTATCTAGATGGAGAACGCTCATGAGAATGTTTTTATTATTTTGTTTAATAGAGCACAAAAAGTTGTACAAGATGGCCAAGTTTTGTTTCTCTCAACAAAATATTGCATCGGCACACGTAACACTTTACCAATGTTCATTGGGGACATGTGTACATGTTCACACAAAATTTAATCGAAATCCGTGGTGGTCAAGTGGGGCACATTTCTGAAATCAGACCACTTGACATGGAATGTCCCAATTAATAAAAATATAATGGAAACAGTTTTACTAAATACTTTTCTTCTTAGGAGTTATCAAAGCTTAATTTTATGTTTACCCATTTTCTGGTCTCTCTGTTAACTATACTTTATCTGTTTAAGTACTATGAGTTGGTAACAATGGGACTTGCAGGAGTTAATGCTGCCATCATCATGACATGTTTTATTACCAACTATTCTGTTTAGCTATGTTGTTTGGTGCTTGAACAACATAACCCCCCCCCCCGAGATGTGTGTATCACTGTTATATGCGCAGTTGTGTATATCAAAGAGAAACAGGGTGCTTAGATTATGAATGACAGTAAAGCGAAGACAATCTTACTGCAATGAGTTTACACCATTTATGTGGTGACATCCTTATACATTGACCCATGTCACTGCGTTTTTGTATTTACCAGCTGAGCTCTCATTTCTGGACTTTCAGACTTTCTGTAGCTGCTCAGAATCTCTTATCTTTAAACTAACTGCGCATGTCCACATTCCTTCACCTCTCCTTCTAACTTTTTCTTTTGTTCGCCTGCCAAGAGGTCTGGCAGGAACGCTGCCAAAATGTAACTAATTAGCCAGTAAGATGTTTTTTTTATTTCTTTACAATAAAATGAGTTTCTTAGAATATATCTCGGATTTATTTTGCTTATCGAGTATACTTCGAGGGAAATGCCACGATCCATCTCTAATTAAGTGCAATTACTCCAGGAGGGGAACAGGGTTTAATTGCCACCCTGACATGTGGTAGCAGACGGACGGTTCGAATTATGGCTTTTTCCTTGCTTGTTACTTTAACTGATAAGTGTCCAGGCTATTTTTAGATAGATGATTAATTTTGCAACTGAGGAATGCTAATTAATTCACTACTAAGATGCCAAAGAAAAAGGGAAAAATGCAGCCCACAGCTTTCTCTACAAGTGATTTATACTTCTCTGACGAAGAATAGATAGAAAGGAGGCTTTCAAGTTTTCAGCCGCTTGCTTCGGCAACCTGATTAGAAGGAGCTGTGGGAGAAGAAACTGATAAAATGCTCTTGCAAAGGCTTCAGGAACAAGAATATGGAAAAGCTGCTTTTGAAGGCGACAAACGACTGAGGTCAGTGATATCTCCTTCTGATTATGCATGCTCACAAACAATTCCTGCAGAAGCCCAAAGATTTGAAAGGCTTGGTGCAAAGCCAAAGTTTTCACAAACCGCGGAGCATTTTTCCTCCCACACACAGAGAGAAAAGATTTGTTATTCTCCTCAAAGCTCTAAGCAAGCTATTAAATGTTATCGTGATCAAATAGAATTTCATAAACGTGAGCTATCCCAGGCGAAAATGGCCTTATCTATGCTTCAGCCAGATAAGAGAGAGTCTATTGTTTTTCAAATCCCTGACTCTGCCATATTAGCTTCTTCTTCAGAGCCTAATCCACACCCTCAAGGGGATATTGTGTCAGGCAAATCAGAACAGAGAGCTGTGTACACGTCACATGTGCCTAGTGATGTTGTCCCTTCTCAGATTTCACATGATGTTGACAGAGAAGCGAAGTTTTCTGCGATGCCTCTAAATCAAACAGTTATTCAGACTGCAATGCAACAAGTGTCTCCACAGACCCAATCTTTAGCACCCCCTGGTGGTGCTGGTGTCTTTTTAGATGGGGCACAACAATACTTAATGCGACAAAGGCAAATGACTGCGCCTCCAGCAGGCCATGCTAATATTGCAGCTCAAGCACCAGCCGCAGCTAGAGCACAAAAATCCCAATACAGCAGCCGCATTTTCAAGTGCCTGCACATATGCCTCCAGCCATGCAACCAGGACCAGCTCCTGGTCCACCTCCAGTGGCCCAATCAGGGCCATTTTTTGGTCCACAGCAAGTATTTTTACCGGCACAGCCAGCATTTCAAATGCATATTCCTCAACAGGCATCTTCTATTACTCCACTGGCTGGTGAGTCAAAATTAAAGATCTCAGGACAGAATTATAAGGCCTGGGTCAGTGAGGTAGGCCTATTGCTTCGCAGAGAAGGTACTCACTGTATGGTTTTTAATCCTCCTGCACAGCCATGGACTCCTGCAATAAGAGACTTAGAGACTAAAGCTTGCACAACATTATTGATGTCCATGGATACTGAACTGCAGGTTACGTTTCCACCTGATGCAACAGCCCAACAAATTTGGGTCCAATTGGAAAATTGCTACAGGCCTATTTCAATTGAATCTTCATGTTTGCTCATGTCTGAATTCCATGGTTCGAGATTGAAACCTGGTGAACAAATTGGAGGACATTTGACCAAACTGAAAGGAATGAGACAAGAATTGAGAGAAAGAGGCTATCTTATTGATGATATTCAAATGATCAGCATTATCATTAACTCATTGAATTATGAATGGAAAGATGCCATTACAAAGATTAACCAATTGCCTATTGCTCAACGCACAGTGGACTATGTATGTAGACTTTTAACTGAAGAAGAAGCATTCATGTTAGCCACACCACATTTGAGAGGACCACCCACAGCAAGAGCTCCAGCGAGGCGTCCCTTCCAAGGAAGGGCCTACGTTCCAAGGATGCCAACATGCTACATCTGCAATCGTGTGGGACATGCCACCCGGGATTGTCCCCAACGAGTTCCAGCTCCCGTCTTGTACCAGCCCAGAGGAACAGACTCCAGAGGCAGAGGCAGAGGCGGAAGACAAGGTCGTCATCGTCCAAGGCGTGATCCGCAAGCTCCACTTGATACATTGGCTTTAACCAACGATCCACAACCTCATCCAGAGTACGACAGACAGCTTTTGTGGACTTTGGACAGTGGTGCAGCATTGCATGTTATCTACAGAAAGGAACTTTTCACAGAGATGCACGAGCCTGAACCTGAACTACGTGAACTTTATTCTTTTTCCAATCATCCTTGTAAGGTCGTAGGAAAAGGAACTGTTTATGTTGAAGAGCTGGATGCATTCATCCCTGATGTTTATTACATACCAACAGCAAATAGCAGTTTGCTTAGTCAGGCTCACTTGTCTAGAGTTTTAAAGTTCCAGGTTCACCACCTCGAGAAAGCAAGTTACATAGTTAAAAATGGAGATATTGTTGCTAAAACCATATTAATTGGTGGTGTTTATTACTTAAAGCCAAAGCCTAAATCACAAACACAGGCAAGTATACAAACTCCAAAGAAGGAGAGCGCAGGCCCAGAGAGAGAATCTGTTGCTACTCCAAAGGCTCCTAAAGCCAACAAAAAGAAAATTAGGAAACAGTTTGCTCAGAGCAAGCCTGAGGTTCCTCATAAAACTGTCAATGTTGAAAATTCACTAACTGGTAAACCTTTGCATTACAGGTGTATCCACAAGTGGTATAGAAGATTGGGGCATGCCAGTTTCCATGTTCTTAGAAAAATGCCGGAGTTTGCAAAAGGTTTGGATCTAAAGGGGTGTAAGGTGTTTTTGGATTGTGCTGTCTGCAAGAAGGCCAAATCCAAAGCAGCAGCCATTCCCAAACGCGCTACACGCCTGTCAACACGGATTTTTGATTTGGTTCACACTGACATAGTAGGTCCTTTTCCGCCAACACTTGGTGGTAGAAAATATTTTCTAACAATTGTTGATAATTACTCTAGATATGGATATGTATATCCTATGAAAGAAAAATCTGAGACCTTTCAGATCTTTAAAGACTTTGCAGCTCTTGTTTCTACCCAACACCAAGTTCGCATCGCCAGAATCCAGAGTGATCGTGGTGCAGAATTCATGTCTCAGCGTTTCCAGGACTGGATGCGTAAGAATGGAATTATTCAACAGACCTCGGCTCCTTCCACACCGGCTCATAATGGAGTCGTAGAACGACGACAAGGGGTCCTGCAAACCATGATGCGTTGTCTCCTAGAAGATGCCAACCTTAGTAACCCATACTGGGGTGAAGCTATCAAATATGCAAATTACATTGTCAACCATACTTGGAGCAGTGTAATAAATCAGACTCCTTTCTTCATGATGTATGGTTACAAGCCCGATCTCAAAAACCTCCATATTTTTGGTTCATACGCTATGGTGAACATTCCCTTAGCTCAAAGAAGAAAAGGAGGTCCAGTAGCAAAGAGACTGAGATTTATGGGTATTGATGACAACTCAAAATGGAGCAAATTTATTGACTCTAAACATGTAATTGTGATTTCCCAATCTGCTAATTTTGAGGAAGATGTTGACTGGTCCAGGATTCATTCCAATGATCCTGGAGTTTATTTTCCTAGAGATGATGTTGTTGATGCCACACAGCCTGATGATCAAGATTCACAGGCAAATGTTCCATCCACTAATTCTTCTCAACCTGATGTTCCGTCTTCGCGAGCCGCATATGCTGACGCTAGCGACAAATGTGAGGACGAGGACGAAGCAGAAGAAGAATGGACTGTTGTTCTGAGACGTTCCAAGAGGGCCACAAAAGGAATCCCTCCACAATGATATTCATGGCAACTGACAAAAGCACCCTTGCCTTTGATTTGCAATGTTACACTTCCACCTGATACGTTCACACAAATCCAGTATCTTCCTGATTCAGAGCAAGAGAAGTGGTATGATGCAATGCAGGTTGAAATGGACAGTCTAAAGAAACTTAAGGTGTTTACGCCTGCAAAACCTCCAGTAAACAAGAGTCATTGGCACTCGATGGATCTACAGAATCAAAAAGAAGCCAAATGGTGAGTCATTGTACAAGGCCAGACTTGTAGCTCAGCGTTTCGCTCAACGTTATCCTCAGGACTACACAAATACCTACTCACCGACAGTCCGAACTGAGAGTGTAAAAATTGCTTTAGCAACTGCAACTATCCTTGGTTTAGAAGTTTTCCAGTTCGATATTGACAAGGCTTATCTACATGCTGACCTAGATGAAGAGTTCTACGTGAGAGGTCCTCCAGGGTTCCGACAGCAAGAAGAGGATACCTGGTTTCTACAAAAAAGTCTTTATGGTCTGAAACAGTCTGGTTTAATGTGGTACTTATGTCTTACTGACAAACTAAATTCAATGGGCTTTATTAAGTCCGAAACTGATGAGTGCGTGTTCACAAAAAAATCTAACAATGCATATGAAATAGTTCTTGTTTATGTTGATGACATTGTTTATATTGGTCCAAATAAGCAGATGAGTGAAAGTTTTGCCAAAGCTTTGCAGAGATACTTCACATTGAAATCTTTATGTCATGTCAGCACTTATTTAGGTGTTCAGATTGTCAAAACACAGAAGGGGTTTAGTCTTTCACAAGAAGATAAAATTGAACAAATTTTGCATCATTGCAACATGAAGGATGCTAACACAACAAAGACACCCATGCAAACAGATTTTCACAACTTGACACATGAACCGAGTCCTGAGTTCGAGGATCAATCACTTTATCGTTCAGTCATTGGGTCACTGTTGTATATTAGTAGTTGGAC
>WNWU01012754.1:289696-314534 GCA_012654045.1 Ptyas mucosa
TGGAGGAGGGGAACCCGCTCTCAAAACATTGTAGTAAAATTCTTCTGCTTTTGCAATAGTATTTAAGCGGTATCTCACTCCTCGTATCCTCAGTATTATACCTGTTGGAGCATCCCATCTGAATTGTATATTCTGTTTTTTCAGTTCTGCCACCAAAAATCCAAAATCCTTTCTATCCCTTAGCATTTTAGGTGGTAATTCTTTAAAAACTCCAATCTCAACTCCATCAACTAGAACAGCAGTGACAAATGAATTTTGCAAAATATCATTTCTTGTTCTCCTATCTGTAAAATATATCACCACATCTCTGCGCAGTTGCCTTTGTACTGCCACACGAGAATTAACTCTGTAAGCCTTGTCAATCTTGCATAAGACTTCACAAGGTTCAACCTTCAGTAAAACTGCTAAGGCATCAGCACAATTTTTTTAAGATCTTCCCTGCTGTTCTCTTTTATACCTCTGAGTCTAATAGCAAATTCCATTGACCGAAATTGCATCATAGTAATCTCATTTTCAATTTTTTGTGTTATTTCTTCAACCTCTGTGATTCTTAAATCAGATTCTTTAAATTTAGTCTCCACATCTGAGGCAAGATTATCCACTTTTTTATCAATCTGCAACACTACCTCAGACATTCCTTTAACTACTGTTTGAATATCTTTATTGACTGCATCAAATTTTTCTTTAATAATTCCTTTGACCTCCTGTTCTGATCTCTTAATTTCTTTAATAATAATATCATGAGAAGTCTCTTCCTTTGTCTGAGTTTGCAGCTGCGCTGTTTGAGGCTGCTTCTGCTTGTGAGTGGGGGAATCCCCCCCTGCTTGCTTTGTTGACATTTTGCCTCTTAAAGATCTTCCTTTTCCAGTACAAATTCTAACAACTCTTCCCAAAAGTTTCTCCAGATTCAATCAGGTCTATATCATTCAGTTACTGTTTCTATTTTTTAGAGTTATTTTTGTCCCTCTTCCAGCTGGATTTGTTACTTTAAAATGTAGCCAAATACACAAGTCAAATTACTTTCGCTTTCAGCTGCTCTCCGCTGAAAACAAACGCCATTTTTTTCCCCTCTTAGTTCCGAGTTACTTTAACTTTGAAGCTATAGTTCTTTCAGATGTTTCACAAAACTTTTAATACTTGCTATTTAGCAGGAAGTCCCAATTCTTCTTTATTGTTGTTTGGTGCTGGTAATGCTGCTGCGCTATCTTGCTCTGCAATTTAGCAGAGTTTCCCAGTCGTCCGGAGCTTCAGCGGCTTGAATAGGGAGTCCCACCCTGTTAACACCCCAGAAGCAATAAAAACTTTCCGGGGGTCTCACAGGGGACTCTACCTGCAGCCACCGGCTCTCCTCACAAGATCCTCATGTCTTGGAGTTTTTTGAGCCGTTTCTATTACCCGAAACGGCTCTTTTACAGGCGATTGGGCTGGCAGTCTTCAAAAGACTGTCAGCGATAGATCGCAGCAACACCGGAAGTCCCTGCTAGCTGTGCTTGAACCCTAAGACTTACCGTAGATGCTCAGAACTCTTACCTCTAAGCTAACTGCGCATGTCCACATTCTTTCACTCTTCTTCTACCTTTCTTTGTTCGCCTGCCAAGAGGTACGGCAGGAACGCTGCCAAAATGTAACTAATTAGCTAGTAAGATGTTTTTATTTTCTTTATAATAAAATGTGTTTTATTAGAATATAACCTGGCTTATTTTATTTTATTTTATTTATTTTATTTTATTTTATACTTCAAGGGAAAAGCCACGGTCCATCTCTAATTAAGTGCAATTACCCCAGGAGGGGAACAGGGTTTAATTGCCACCCTGACGTGGTGGGTCAAGGGGCCCCGGCCCCTGCAACCCCATTGGGGAGAGTTAATGGCCCTCTGGCCCCTTCACACATTGGTAAGGGAGGGGCCAGGGACCCCTATAAGGCCCCCTGTACAGGGGCTGCCCTTGCTTGCTTGCTTGCTTTCTGGGCTCTTGTTCTAACTTCCTACAGGACTGAACCATGGGCTCAATCTAGGCATGGATGCCTCCATGCCAGGGAACTCATTTTACTACTTCTAAATATAGACTTAATTTGATTGCATCCTTGTGTGCTGACTTTTCTTGGAAGTGCCCTCAACGAACCATTGATCTTCGTGAGATCCCTCACATGCTTAATGCTTAATATTCTAGTATGCTTAATATTCTAGTATTTCTCCTATATGTGTTGCAGATCGGAGAAATCCAGAAGTAGAACGGAAGTCACATGGGAAAATAAATGTCATGTGTTTGCAGATTTGAGGAGGAGATTGTACAGTATATCCAATCCCATCAGTAAACAGGTAACCTGAATCCATGAAGCTATAAATTTCTCATTCATCTAATTGATGTAAATAAATTTTTTTCCCCTACAGATCTTTGCACAAACTTCATGGATTATTTCTCACTATTTTTCCCATGCTTTCACAAACTTAGGTTAGGAGGGGGATATACAAATTCTTAGATGAGGCACTTTGGATCACAGCTGAAGCACTTCTTCAGTTCAAATGGCCACATCTTATTCTGAGCTCATGGAAGGTGCTGCCAATTGTCTTTGCACATGTATGGAAGCATTGCATGCAGTGATAGCCAGTAGCAGCTTCCAAAGCAGTTACATGAGCCTAGAAAAAGACAGGACTGACTTAAAGTTTAAAAAGAGATGCTCTGTGTACCCTCCTGCATGTTCTAAAGCATTCTTTCAAAGAATTTATATAGCCTAACTAGAGAAGAATTGTGAAAAGTGGGGAAGGGATGAGACATATGAAAGAGGAAGACTAGTAAAGAAGAGCACCAGTGTCAAGTATCAACATTTTAAAGACTTTTTCACCTCTTCAATAACTAGTAGCATTTACAGGTACCTAGTCCTTTACTTATGCCTCTAATTGAGCCCAGAATTGTGGTCATAAGTTGTTGCTGTCATACATTTTATTTATTTATTTATTTTATTTAAGACAAATTTATATGCCGCCCTTCTCCCAAAGGACTCAGGGCGGCGAACACAAGCTAGAAACATACAATGATAAAAGAAAAGTTCAATTAAAACCAATTAAAATCAAAATAATAAATAATAAAACCCCAGAATCAGAACTCAGCCCATTTGTTGACAAAGCCAAGTCTTTAGGCCCCAACGGAAGGATGCCGACATTGAGGCATCACGTGGCCAGACAATTTTTCAACATGTTTTGCAGTAGGTGTTAAGTGACCAGTGGGCAGGTTTTTTTTTTGCCGGAAACCAGAAATAAATGCCAGAAACTGGTGTAGTGCTCACTCCCCAAAGGAGCCACGGATGGCCGGGTCCTTCTGTCTCTCTTCTTAGATGACCAGCCCAGCTGACCCAAAAACACCTTGTGGGGCTTTAATTAAAATAGCCCTTAGGATAAAATAATTAAACCGTAAAACTACAAGTAGCAGCAACCAACACCAGTGCAGTGGCATACAAACATAGTGAATATAAACACAGTAATGTAAGAAACTGCCCTTTATGGTAGGTAATGTTACTCAGACTGAAGTGTCCCAATGACTCCAATGCCAAAGGGCCCAACTGGGGCACAGTCCCTCCCTATCCACTGGCCAGTAGTTAAATGGCAGCCAATGTAGGGGCCCAAACTTGCATTGGAGCTCTCTGGTAGAAGACAAATAAGCCACAGAAACTGTTTTGTAGCCAAATGACCTCTCACCAATCCTTCTGACTTCCTTCTGGGCATACTCTCTGCAGACCTGGGGAAAGGTCTATGGGGCCCACCTCTCCAGCCAGGGATAATGATTCAGGAAACTGCACCTGGCTCAGGAACAGTCACTTCTCACCTCCATCCTCAACTAGGATTGTCACCTCTCTTATGGCAGCAGAAATGTAGTCTATAGCCCAGGATGCAGCTGCACTTCTCCCTCCAGGAGCAGCACTCTCTCTCCAGCTGTTTCCAATTTCCCTCTCCCCAGGCTGCCTCTCCTTTTTTTTCCTCCCCTGGGCTGCTGGGATCTGTAGCTCTATTCCCTGGCACTTTGATTCAATCCTCTCTTTTGGAGACTACATCTCCCATAAGTCCACTCCCTGTTCAGAGTTTAAGGGATGAGGTGCCAGCCAATCAGAGAGCACTAGCTGACTGGCCTATCAGAGATCAGTTGTTTGCAGCGAGTCCCAGATGTTTTTGCCTATATGGAAATACCAGGGGCTTCCGGTGGCGCTGCCGGCATCGCCAGACGCTTCTTCGTGAAGCGCCAGTCCCGAACTCCATTAGAACCGCAAGAACAGCGAAAATTGGCTGTCTTGCGGTTCGGAAACTTTCCCCCCAGGAAGAAGGGGGGAAAGAGAGCAGACGGGTGGGGTAGAGCTCCCTAAGAGCACCAGATTTTACCAATAATCTGGTGCTCGAAGATGAGAGCTCCCCGTGAAGCCTGTCAACGCTCCGGACCTGGGATGCCTCTGCCGGGGAAGTTTTTGCCTGGCAGAGCTAGATGCCGCGGCCACCCCAATAAACAACTTTAAACATCTATTTTTGACTTTAATTGGCAGAGCAAATGCACGAGGAATTCGAACTGCAAGTATCTGATATTTTAATTTTAAGAGTTATTCTTTTTCCTTTAACTCCTATGGGAAGAAAGAGAAAGTAAGATGGCGTTCTAGTTTTAACGGGACGTGAAAAAGTGAAAGTTAAAAAAAAAGAAGTACTGATAAAGCCCCAGTTTGAAATATAGGACTCTATTTTAAAAAGTGGATTAATCAAGGATGGAAATAATAGTAACAATTGAAGCAGTTGTATAAAGTATAAAGTGAAAGGTTTCTTTTGATACCTTTTTTCCCTTTTTTTTCCTTCTATTTTGTCCTCTTGGAAAGGGAAGAAGAAGAGGTGGAAGATGGCTGGTCTTTTTGAAAGCAATGATGGGTTAGTTAACCCACAAATACGGTTTGACCCTTTTGAAGAAGTTTTCAATTCAATTATCTCTGCTATATTGAAAAGGCTTGATACTTTTTTTCAAGTTGGAAATAAAGAAACAAACGAAGATACTGTATTTTTACTTAACAGTGAGGTGTTGAATGAAGAGTTGGGAGAAGAAAGAGAACAGCCTACAGTGATTTTGGAAAATAAAATGGAGGAATTGCAGAATGAGAAGGAAGAATTTCTGGGAGTTGTTGGGATCATGGAGACACGAAATGGAATTTTATTTTTTTTTTATAAAGTCCTAATTGCAATTAAAGAACTGTTCTCACTGGAAGATATAGTTTTGCGAAAGCTATGCTGTATATATCAATTTCAGAAAACTCAAGAGTGTATTAGAGAAAAAAAAGGTGGAGGAATTAGAGTGAAGAAAAAGGTCCGTAAAAAAGCCAGGAAAAAAAGACTGGAGATGAGGAGAATAAGTCCATAAAATGTTTTGTTTAAGTGTATATAGATTTTGAATTTTGGAAGAAAACACCTAACAGTTTATGCCAGCTATTTAATTGAGGAAGGATGATGAAAGGCAAATTATAGACATTTTGGAATATTTTGAGAAGAATAAACAGATCACTGCAATGCTGGTGTTTTTGGTTGTGAAGTAAGCCTTGGCCTGAGTGAATTGCAACCTTTTATTAAAGACTGTAACAAAGATGGATTTAATTGTAGCCGCAGAAGTCTTACTGAATATGATAGCGAATTTGAGCTTTTTTGTTTGAGGGTAATAGCCATAGGGCAAGAAGACTACAGGCCTAGGGCAATTGCAGGGATCTGGTGGTTACCCTAATACGATGATGAATTCAATAATCTAGTCGAAGGACTTTATAGTAAATTATGTAATGGTATCAAATGATTCGGCTCTTTTTTTTTTCCCCTCTATATAATACTGTTGTGGTGGGATTGTATCGTGGTTGGATTTGGCGGATACCAAGTGGAATGCAAATATAAAGTCACTCGGGGGGGGGGGTTTATATAAAGAAGTATTTTTTATGCAGGGGGGTAGAAGGCAATTGAAGATATTATAAATACTGTTTGAAGGTGGGAATAATCAAGAAGATTAAGAACTGGTTTGATATCGTACGAAGACGGGTTAAATAATAGATACAATTATTAAATAATGTTTTTATATTAAGTATTGTTTTTTAGTTAGAAAATGTCTTTTTTTAAAAAGTGTTTTAATTATAATTGGACCTTAATGGTTTATAATGGGAGGATAGAAGAAGGGTTTATATAATGTTTTGTTTAAAATTTAAGGATTTATAATGAGGTTTTCAGGAAAGAAGATATAAAATATTTTTCTAAATTGTTTAGATTTAATAAATTGTTAAGTATAAATTGGTTAAAATGAGTAATAATAGGTTTGATTATGTAATACTGGGGTGTTTTACTAGATTTGCTTTCCTTTTACTAAATTGTTTTATGATTGTGTGAACTGGGAACATTTTGTTTTAGATTTATGGATTTAGGTTTTTAGGAAAGAAGCTATAAAATATTTTGCTAAATTGCTTAGATTCAATAAATTGTTAAGTATAAATTGGTTAAAATGAGTAATAATAGGTTTGATTATGTAATACTGGAGGGTTCTACTAAGTGCTTCAATTGCAAATGGATTTTAATTGTGTAAAACTGGAAGGATGAAGAAGAAAGATTTGCTTTCCTTTTACTTAATTGTTTTATGATTGTGTGAAATGGGAGAGGGAGTTAAATTTATAGATAGTTATTTCATGCGTTTTTATTAAGCTTGTTGTATTCTATATCCGGTATTTGCTCTGGGAAGTCCGGGGGTGGTGGTGGTGGTGGTTGGGGAGGGATAGGGCGGGAAAGGGAGGGTATTGTATTTTTTAGGTTAACTTGATTTATGTATTATGATATGTTGGGGGATGGGGGGGGAAGGGGGAAAAATTTGTATCTGTAAAACTTTTTCAATAATAAAAAAAAAAAGAAATACCAGGCAGCTCAGGGAGAGGAACAGACACCAGCAACAGCTCTCTGTGTGTGAATCTGTGAGATAGGAAAAATGCTGCTGATAGAGCAGGGCTACACTGGCAAAAAATGTCACATGACTTTGGGATGCTGCAAATAGCCATAAAGGTGAGCTGGTTGCCAAGTGCTCAAAATGCAATCACATGATGGGGTGGCTGCCTTTGTAATTTTAAAAACAGGTCAAAAGTAGCTTTTAGAGGTCTGTCATAACTTCAAATGGTCATTAAACAACATGTTTGTCAGGGTTCCAAGTAACACCCCCAACGAAAGAAGACTCCGAGGCTAGAAGTTACTCAAAGTTCCATTTTATTAGAGATGTCATATTGGCACATCTGGGAAAACCCGAATCTGAAAGCTTCCAGGTTTTCCCCACCCAAAAGAAAGTCCAAGTCCCTTCCCCTGCACCCACATGTCCATCACATGGTGCAATCAATGCACCGTCCCAACTGGAAATGCCTCCTGTTATGTATCTAATTTTGGAGGGAAAAATTAAGCGGGAAAAAGCTCAATGATTATTGGCCAGCACCCTGGCCAAGAGACTATATAAGGAGAGCTGTTCTACTGTACATTTGCTGGATTCTCACTGTGTATTAAAGAGCTGTTGTTCACATAGACCTGGCTCCTGTCTCCTCACTCGCCCAACTTAACACTGGCGACGAGGGTGGGATTGAGGTAGACAGGTTACACAAAAAGAGCTGACAACCCACAAATCCAGCCAGGCAGAAGGTCTGCATGAGCTGAACACGACAGAACGATGTCTTCCTTCGCACCGTCAACGCCATTTGATCCCGTGAAAGAGAAGTAGGGATCGTACATGACACGGTTTGAATGCTTCCTCGAAGCAAATGATCTCCAAGGGCTGTCCGACAATCAGAAGCGGACCCTCTTCTTGAGCCACTGCGGCCCCAAAGTGTTCAACACGGTCGAGTCACTGGTACAGTCTGTATCATGGCAGGTCTTACAGACCACGTTGAGGACACATTATGCCCCAGTGCCATCCAAATTTGTTCAGCACTACGAGTTCCAGCAAAGGCTACAGAGAGATGGAGAGCTGATCAACGCCTACATGGCAGTGCTGTGTAAAGCTGCCATGCACTGCGAGTACCGAGACTTCAATGATGTGCTCCTAGAGCAACTAATCTGCGGCGTTAGAGATATTCGCCTACAGAGACGACTGCTGGCCAAGACAAACCTCACCCTGCTCATCGCACTAGACGAAGCCAGAGCACATGAGTCATCTAACAAGGCAGCCAAGACCCTGCAGCGACTGGCACCACCCCAGGAGTCACAAAAGTCGGCCCCTGTCCATAGAGAAGCGGCCCTGACTGACAGCGAGGACGAGGACGATGAGGAAGTTTTCAAGACAGACCGAAACAAGCACGATGAGGGGGACCAAAAGAAAAGTTGTGCTAGCTGTGGGGGATTCCACCAGAGGCAAACATGCAGGTTCAAAGATGCCATTTGCAGGCGCTGTGACAAAAAAGGACACTTGGCGCGGGTGTGCAGGGCAATCCAGCCATCTAACCATAAACAAAGAACAGTCACCAGCCAAGCCGGCAAGCAGCGGCCGCAAAAGAAGGACAGGAGCGTCCAGCAAAAACGAGGCGCCTACTTCAAAACTCCTGAGTCATTTCAGACCCGCATTGGCCAAGCAACCACGTCCCCAGAGAAAAAGCTGCACATCACCGTTGAGATCGAGGGAGCTCCATGTCAAATGGAGATAGACAGTGGCTCGTCCATTACAATCATGTAATGGGCCGAGCTCAAAGCAGCAATCTCGAATTTAAAAAGACACCAGCTGAAGCACCAGCGCCTGAGACTAAATGACTACCAGGGAAATCACATCCCTGTTGAAGGCTACAGGACGTTCCAGGTCAAATTTGGCCAGGTTCAACAAGCACCTGCCCATCACAGTGGTCAGTGGACATCTACCAAGTCTCCTTGGCCTAGACTGGTTCAAGGCCCTGGGCATGGGGGTCACCGGAATCAACTTTACCCACAGCAGCTTGATGGACGACCTACTACGCGACTTCCAGGACGTTTTCAACAACTGTCTTGGCAAGTATGTGGGGACCCCTATCTCTTTCAACCTGGACCCTAATGTAGCCCCCATCAGAATGAAGGCTAGGAGGGTGCCTTTCGAGCTCAAGCCAAAAATAGATCAGGAACTGGATAAGCTCATACAGCAGGGCATCCTAATTCTGGTTGACCATGCAAAATGGGAAACACCGATAGTCACCCCACTTAAGCCTGATGAGTCAGTGCGCATATGTGCCGACTATAAGTGCACCCTCAACAAAGCCCTCCAGCAAAGTGCCTATCCTGTCCCCATTGTGCAGCACTTATTACATTCTCTAGGCCCTGGCACGATTTTTGCTAAACTCGATCTTGCACAGGCGTACCAGCAACTGCCGGTAGATGGCGCTACCACAGAGGCAAAGACTATAGTAACACATAGAGGTGCCTTCAAATGCACAAGACTACAGTTCGGGGTTAGTGTAGCCCCCTGATTATTTTAAAGTGTGATGGAGCGTCTGCTGCGAGGACTACCAGGGGTCGTCCTTTATTTTGATGACGTCCTTGTCACAGCAGCAGATGAGCAACAACTGGGGGACCGTTTAAGGAAGGTGCTGACTATTTTCGAAACATGGGACTGCGAGTTAAGCGAAGCAAATGCAAAAAATGCAAAAACAGAGCCTGGTGGTGCAGCAGACTAAAGCAGTTATTAACATTAATTAACATTCAGCTGCCTGCAATTACTGCAAGTTCAAATCTCACGAGGCTCGAGGTTGATTCAGCCTTCCATTCTTTCTAAGGTAGGTAAAATGAGGACCCAGATTGTGGGGGCAATAAACTGACTTTGTATAAATATACAAAAGTATGAAGGCTATTGCTTAATGCACTGTAAGCCGCCCTGAGTCTCCGGAGAAGGGCAGCATATAAATCAAATAAAAAAAAAATAGCAGTGCCCGCCATCGAATTCTTGGGGTACAAGGTAGATGGGACTGGCATTCACCCCATGGAAAGTAAAATATGGGCTATTCGTAACGTGCCAACCCCAAAGAACAAGGCGGAGCTACAGGCATTCCTAGGACTTTTAAATTTCGATTCGATTTTCCTAAAAGACAAAGCCACAGTGGCTGAGCCACTCCACAGATTGCTTGCGAAGAAATCCCTGTGGGTTTGGGGCAAGGCGGAAGCCGAAGTGTTTGCAGCTGTCAAGGGACTTCTATCTGCCGACAGCCTCCTCATACAATACAATGAGCTGCTTCCCCTTGTATTGGTCTGTGACGCATCCCCTTTTGGCGTGGGGGCCGTCTTGAGTCATAGACTACTGAACGGTCTAGAAGCCCTCATCGCCTATTTCTTCCGCACCCTGTCCAGCGCTGAGCGGAACTACAGCCAGCTGGACAGGGAGGCCCTGGCAGCTGTAGCAGGGGTCAAAAAGTTTCACGAATACCTGTTTGGACAGACCTTTGCACTTGTTACTGATCACCGACCCCTGCTAGGACTCTTGGCTGGAGATCGCCCCACTCCAGCAGCCATGTCCCCTCGTCTAACTAGGTGGGCTATTTTCCTGGCTGCCTACTCCTACCGCCTCGTCCATTGCCCTGGTCAGAGCCTTGGGCATGCCAATGCCCTCAGCAGGTGCCCGCTGCTGGAATTGCTGGAAGACCCGACCCCGGGGGTTCCTGTCCTGCTCATTGACTCTATGGACTCAGGGCCTCTCACTTATGCTGACGTTGCACGAGCCTCTGCTAAAGACCATGTATTGCGAACTGTTATTGGCTGGGTGCATAGGGGGTGGCCGGCTGGCTCTGTGAGCGGGGAGTTTAAACCGTTTCTCAACAAATGAAATGAACTGGCTACTCAAGGGGGTTGTTTACTGTGGGGTGATCGGGTGGTTGTACCACTGTGTTTGCAGGAACAAGTGTTGACTACATTGCATGTTGGGCACCCGGGAATCTTAAGGATGAAAGGGTTGGCAAGGAGCTACGTATGGTGGCTCAACATGGATGACAGCATTGCCGATTGTGTGGCCAGGTATACCCCCTGTCAGGAGTCTCGGCCTGCTCCCCCCACGGCCCCGGTTAAGGAATGGGAAAGGCCCTGGGGACCCTGATCACGGATTCATATTGATTTCGCAGGGCCATTTCATGGGCAAACGTTTCTCATAGTGGTAGATGCCTATTCAAAGTGGCTAGAGATAATATTAATGCATTCTACCACTGCAGAGGCTGTAATTAAGGCACTCCGAAAACTGTTCGCCACACATGGGCTACCGGACACACTGGTGTCCGACAATGGGCCTCAATTCATGACTACGCAGTTTGAGGGATACCTGGCGGGAATTGGGGTCCGACACGCACTCACAGCACCTTTTCATCTGGCTAGTAATGGGCAAGTTGAAAGATTTGTGAGATCAGCCAAAGAGGCATTGGCCAGACTCAGCCCGGGAGACTGGCAGGCCAGAATTGATAACTTCCTGGCTGCCCAACATGTCACTCCGTGCATGGCTACAGGGCGAAGTCCGGCTGAACTCTTAATGGGCCGGAGACTCCGCTGTGCCCTAGATAGGCTGCACCCCAATTATTCCCCTGACGGGTATATGGAAGCCGAGAGAAAGGCTAGAGGCTTCTACATTGGGTCCCCGGTGTTCGCAAGGAACTACGCGGACGGTCCCCTCTGGGTAGCTGGGCAGATCTCTGAAATTACTGGTCCCACGTCTTACCTTGTAGATATGGGTAAAGGAAGGGTCTGGCGCATAGACCAACTAAGAAAACGCCTGGGCCAAACAATGCCCACCGAACCAGATTACCAAACAGATATACCAGTCCCTGACTCACCAACCATTCCTCCAACAGCTACATTTGCTGGATTCTCACTGTGTATTAAAGAGCTGTTGTTCACATAGACCTGTCTCCTGTCTCCTCACTCGCCCAACTTAACACCTCCCAGTCACACCACCCCAGGTGCAGGGCAGGATGTCCTTGACTCTCAGAGAAAAGAAAGTTATTATGGCTAGATATCTTCCCAACTCCATACAATCCCCCCCTCCCAGTTTTCCACAGCACTAAATGTGGCAGCCCTGAAGATCCAAAGAAAAGATGGCTTCCAGGGCTGACAATGTTGTAATTTGAGGGCTATTAAACTTTTATTAATGTGCTGCCTGAATAATAAAATACTCAAATATTTCCCCATTTATAATTTGCATTATTATTTGACTGTTTTCATTTATTCAGTGTTCCATTTCTCATCAGAAAATGTGCCAGTTCTTTCTTGAAATGTGATGCTAATGTAGGAAGTTAGCACCCACCCCTCTCCTAGAAGAATGAAATATTCTAGGAAATATTAAAAAGGCAGAATATTATACCTCCCTGGATGATAAAAGGAGAAACATGCTCTTGGAAAGCAGCCCCCACCTTTGTTAATAGCCCCAGAAAGACTGGTGCCAACCTATCTACAAGACAAAAGACTGGGCCGTCTTATCAACGAAATACCTTCAACTCCAGGATTAGCCCTCACTCAACGTCCAAACCAGGACAAAGCCATTAAGCCATAATAGGAATTGCCCGAAGCCCCTTCATTACATCACCCAGCAAGATTCAACCAAGCCTGGGACTCAAGACAACCTACAAAGTTACCCCTGCATGGCCCCATGGGAGTCTGACAACCAATCAGAATACATTTCTTTCACAGGAACAGGAAGCAAGTTCAAAGCCCAAGAGATAATATAAATCTCTCTCTTTCTCTCTCTGTCAGCCTTGGAAGCCATATTAGGCCGGAAGCTTCAATGCTGCCACCTCCTCATGTGTGGGAAAGTAGGAGGGGGGATTTAGGAGAGGGGAATTAGTAGACATAATAGCATTCTTCCTATCGGTCAAGGTCAGGGTGATCCAGCATCTGGAGGAGGAGTGGTCAGGGGCTGGGTTGAGGTGGAACAGACGTTGATTGGAGCATGTGATCGACTGAGGAGAAAGGGGATGGATTTGGGAGCTTTGTATTACTGAAGGAAAGCCCGGGATGTTCAGATTCGGGATTTCCCAGATGTGCCAGTTTACCTATTCTAGTAAAAGAACTTTGGAAAATGCCTGCTTCCGCGTCTTTACTGGGAGTCGGGGGTTTTCTGGAATGCTGACATTATCCTGAATCTCCTAACAGCAGCCCGTAAGGGGGGCTGTCGGGGGTGCTGAGCCCCAGCATCTACCTAGACCCTGGGCGGTGCGAAGACTCAGTGAAGAGGGAAGAGAAAGGAGAGAGCGGAGAAGGAGCTGTCGGGGGACTGGGGGCTCAAGGAATTACCAACCCCTTGCTTTCTTCCCCTGAAGAAATGGGACAGGCCATGGAGGCTACAGAGGAAGCCTTTCAGCTCGGGGCTCAGCCCAAGGCATCAGAGTCCTGGAAGAGTTGCCAGTCTGACCCAGCTTCAGGAGGGCATTTGAAGTTGCCTTGTGAGCAAGACTGGAGGATGGGGGCTGCTGTGGCCTCTGGCAACTCCCGAGACTGGGACTGGCCACACCCAACACGGAGCCAGTCCTTGTCTGGACATCCTGAGTGGTTTGAGCGGATGGAAGTGGGGAGTTATGCACCCTCTTCGAAACCCCTTGAGGTGAGATGGCGGCTAGTGCAACCTACTTTCACTTTCCCTGGCCCAGGACATGGAGGGGGGTTAGTGGAGCGCAGGCCCCCCTCTACCCAGCCAGGAGCGAATTGGGAGGATCGATGCACCATAGCCATCCTGCAGCCGTGGGCCACCAGGCACAGCCAGCCTACAGTATGCAAAACTCCCCTTTTTGGGCCCCTCGCCAGCCTGCGTTAGCATTACCTCCTGCGGAGAGCATACCGCCCAGATGGGATTTTTATCCCAGCCATGAATGGATCCAGTGCCAGTGGTATCCCGTGCCGTCTGTTCCAAGCTCCCATGGATCTCCCTGGCCCCACTCCTATGGCTCAACGATCCTGGCACCACAGGGGGGGGCTAACCCAGTAGCCGGCTGGAGTGCCCCCCCTCCAGCGCAGCAAGCAGCTCAGCAGCCAGGCCCCCTCCCCCAACAGTCGACGCTGTTGCCCCCTCCCCCACCTGCAGCCCAGCAAGCTTTACACCAGCCTATTGGAATGCAACAACCTGTTGGAATGCAACGACCAGGAGCAGCCCCGTAGCAAGTTCTACCCCAACCAGCCCCGGCCGCTGCCCCCCCCCCCCCCCACCTGCAAGGCCACCACCACCCCACTTCAGAGCAACCTTTGACAGGACACCAGCCAAGCTGGCTTATTTCCTCAGCAGGGTCTGGGCTTACGTGGATCAGTATGGTGAGCAATACGAATCAGAACGAGACTTAGTGTCGGCAATCTCCGATGGAATGAATGAGGGGGAGGCTTCTGAATGGATAGCCCAGCTGCACAATGAGGGCGCTGTTGAACTGAATGATGTTGATGGATTTATCACACCGCTCCGGTCCCGATTTGAGGACCCAGACCGTGTAATTTTTTTTAAAATTTGATTTATATTCCGCCCTTCTCCGGAGACTCAGGGTGGCTTACAATGTGTTAAGCAATAGCCTTCATACTTTTGTATATTTATACAAAGTCAGCTTATTGCCCCACAAACTGGGTCCTCATTTTACCTACCTTAGAAAGGATGGAAGGCTGAGTCAACCTTGAAAATGAAAATGAAGCCACACTAAAGGTCATGAAGCAAGGTAATCGACCCATAAAAGACTTTGTATGGGACTTTAGATGAGTCGCAGGGAATCTAGGCCATTGGCCTGACCGCATACTCCTGCACTACTTTAAAGAAGCTATTGACCTAGAAGTCAGAAAAGCCTGTGGGATCCGGGGGGTGCCTGAGTGTCTCCACGACTGGTATACCATGTCCATTGCTCTAGACAGAGAAATCCACCCCCCCCGCCAAACCCCAGCACAGCCGCCGCCTCAAAAAGCATTATCTAGAAAGCCCATTTCAAAAGCTACAAATCTCACTCCCCCTCAACCGGGGGGCGGCAATTAAGTGCTATCGCTGTGGACAAACAGGACATCGAGCTTCTGAGTGCCAGGCCCCTGCCCCAGTTCCACAACAACGACCCGCCACAGCTGCATGAGGCAGGAGGGCTCCAAGGAAAGCCCCAGACACCAGCCGATTTGCCAGACAAACCATGGAGATTCCCCTCCCCACTGAAGACAGCAAGGACCCTCTGTTGGATGCTTATCCTACGGTTGGGTAGATAATATAGAGAAAACTATGTTCTGTAACTTTAACTGCTACGAGATGATACTAATTGGCTGTGCTAAGCAGACATAAAAGAAGGCAGGAAGTTCATTCACTTCTGCTCCTGCTATTGGAAGGTTGAACTGCTGAAAGGGACTGTGTCGGTGTTACTGAAGAAAACTGGAATTGTAAGCAAACTATGTTTTTGCGTTGAACCGTGATTATTTGAAGAAGTGTTATCTTTGTTTTGAGAAGCCAAGTTTGTTTTTTATACTACAAGTAAAGACTGTTTATTTTTCTTTAAACGTTCAGAGTCTGTGAGTATCTGTGTGTTTTTGCTAAGCAACGTATCTATTCGCTTTCTGGTCTGTTGCACTGCTTTGCAGAGGGCAGTTTTACCCTCAACACCCTCCAGCAAAAGGAGCCCCTCCCGACGTGGCTAGCGGAGATGAAGACCCGATGGTGAGTGCACCCATCTCCCCCTTCTCAATTAAAGTAAAACTATT
Source organism: Ptyas mucosa (assembly GCA_012654045.1). Taxonomy (NCBI): domain Eukaryota; kingdom Metazoa; phylum Chordata; class Lepidosauria; order Squamata; family Colubridae; genus Ptyas; species Ptyas mucosa. Next base: position 305,337 of record WNWU01012754.1, read on the forward strand.
GCTGCTAGAAACAGGGACACAAGCAGAACTCCCAGCAATAATAGATACTGGCTGAACCAGATGTTTAATTGGGCTTAAAGTGGTAGAACAGCTGGGGATCAGAACAACACCCTTAAAGCACCCAATTAAATTTCACCAGGTAGATGGGACGTTGATTGGGGGAGTCCCTGCCACCCATATTACTGAACTGATTAAATTAGAGATGAGGAAACATCATGAACTTATATGATTTATAGTAACCCCAAAGATGTCAGAATCTATCATACTGGGCCTGGCTTGGCTGGACAAATGGGGCCCCACCATCACATGGGAAGATGGATACCAAAAAATCAGAATAGGGGTTGGCCCAACACCCCCTGCCCCTCCCCCCCAAACACCAACCTACCCAGAACGGCCAGCAGCCAGAAACAGCAGCAGCTTGTTCAGACAGGCCTCCAGGTGAACACCAAATCCCTAAAGTGTATGCAGACTTAGCCAAAGCCTTCAGTGAGGAGGAATGTAACCTCCTCCCCCCTCACCGGCCCACAGACTGCACCATCGAATTACAACCAGGGGTTAAATTGCCAAAACCTAGAATGTACTCTATGACACCTGGTGAGATGACTGAGTTGAGGAAGTACATTGACACCAATCTAGCCAGAGGGTTCATCGAGCCTGCGAAATCCAGTATGGCTGCCCCAGTATTGTTTAAAGAGAAAAAGGATGGTACTTTAAAATTATGTATCAATTTTCGGTCTGTCAACACCATTTGCATACAAAATACCTACCCCCTCCCACTGATGAAGGACTTGCTGAACCACCTATCGAAAGGAAAAAATTTCACCAAGCTAGATCTAAGAGAAGCCTACTACCGAGTTCGTATAAAGGAGGGAGTCTAATGGAAGACTGCTTTCAACTGCCCCTTGGGCAGCTTCCAATTCCGGGTCATGCCTTTTGGACTCCAGGGGCCCCCAGGGGTCTTCATGCAACTGATCAATGAGATTTTGCATGAGCATTTATATCAGGGGGTTCTTGTTTATCTCGATGACATTCTTATATTCAGCAAAAATATGGAAGACCACGTCAAATTGGTCAGACAAGTGCTGAAAAAACTCCTAACAGCCAAACTTTATGCAAAATTGTCCAAATGCAAGTTCCATAAGGAAGCCCTTGACTACCTGGGATACAGGGTGTCGAATAAGGGGATCGAAATGGACCCAGAGAAGGTGAGGGTAGTACTGGACTGGCAGCCCCCACGCACCCATAAGCAACTCCAGAGCTTCCTGGGATTTGCAAACTTTTACAGACAATTCATCCCTTCCTTCACTGTGGTTGCACTGAGGTTCTTTGACAGCATTGCTAAAAACCGGCCTGTCTCCCACCAAGCCAAAACCTAGGCAGCCCTTAGCTTGGACAATGGACTGCAAAAATCCTTTGAATGGTTAAAATGCCTATTTGCGGTGGAGCCGATCCTACAGCATCCGTGACCTGAATAAGCCCTTCGTGGTTCAGGCGGACGCAAGTGATGTGGCGGTGGCGGCTGTTCTACTACAATGGACCCCCAGAACAATCTAATGCCATGTGCTTATGTATCAAGGAAGTTAATGGACACTGAGCGCAGATGGGCGGTATGGGAAAAGGAGGCGTTTGCGGTGCGATGGGCTTTCCTGTCCTGGAGACACTTCCTGGAGGGGGTGGAGGAGCCTTTTGAGGTTTGGACTGACCACAAGAATCTCGAGGCGCTGAACATCCCGACGGGAAGAGATAGTTCATGCCATGATCTCAGAGATTCAGCCAGCTGCCCAAGCATGCACCAGAGCACAAACGCGCCAGGGTTCTAATCTCCCCGAAGACAAGTTGACAGCGGAGCTAAAAGCGGTGCTTTCGGATGATTCCTGGTTCAAAGAGCAGCAGGCGGACCTCACCCTAAGGGACGGGTTGGTGTGGAAAGGGAATAAACTTTACGTGCCCTGCTGCCTGCGGCTCCTGGTACTGAAGAGAAGTCATGATTCTCGCCTAGGGGGGCACTTTGGGTTTTTCAAAACCCTCCATTTGACTAGGAGACAATTCTGGTGGCCAAAAATGAAAACCGAAGTGGAAGACTATGTCAGGAGCTGTGCCACCTGTGCCACCATGAAATACCAACCGGGGAAGTCCCCTGGCCTTCTCCAGACTGTGGCTGAACCCACCAAGCCCTGGGAGGAGATTGCAATGGACTTCATAGTTGAGCTCCCCGACAGTGGGGGCAACCGAGTCATTTGGACTGTCATTGATTTATTCTCCAAGCAAGCCCACTTCATTGCCTGCAGTGGACTACCCTCGGCTAAAAAACTGGTGAAGCTGTTTGTGAAACACATCTACAGGCTACATGGAGTCCCAAGGAGAATAATATCGGACCACAGGGTCTAATTTACCGCTAAGTTCTGGAGGGAGTTTCTACGATTCATTGGGTCGTCTCAGGGACTTAGCTCGGCTTTTCACCCATCGACTAACGGATCGTCTGAAAAATTGAACTCAATGGTGGAGCAGTACATTAGGTGTTATGTGAATAATCAACAAGAGAAATGGGCGGACTTGCTGCTGTTCGCAGAAGTCGCTTATAATAATGCAGTATACAGAGACTTCCGGTTGGCACCGCCAGCATTGCGGATGGTCTTAGCGGACCGCCAGCCCCGCGATCACGTTGAAGCCGCTTTGACAGCGCTAATCGGCTGTTTGGCGGCTTGGAAACCTCTCCATCGGGACAAGAAGGAGAGGAGAGCCGGTGGGTGTGGGTAGAGCTCCCCGAAAGTCCCTGGATTAATTCCAGGGGCTTGGAGGGTGAGAGCCCCCTGTTCAGCCCACTGAAGCTCCTGATCCGGGACGACTCTGTTTAAACAGAGCCAGACGTCACGACCAATTCTGCTGTCAAAAGTGAGATTGATTGATGTCAAGAGCAGACAGAGCGGAAGCAGGAGAACAAGCAATTTGCAAGTATTAATGCTTAGCTCCGAGTTTACATTGTTTCTAACTGAATCTCTTTGAGTTGGAGGCTGGAAGCTGGCACCTTTGTTGTGGGTGTGAAACTGAAAGTTAGAAACTAAAGTGTCTTTTGAATCTGCGCTTTGAGAGTGATTAAAGCTGCTGGACTGAGAGTTTGGTGGAGGTGGAGGAAAGATTATTTTGCTTGATAAATTATAAACTACTTTTGAAAAGTGCTTGAAAACTGTTTAAGAGACTTTGTGGCTGCTAAAGGGAAAAAGATTTTTCTAGTATAAGATGGCTTCTAAACAAGCTAAGTCAGTAGTTCCTAAAAGTGGAGGAGGCTCTCCAATAGTGTCAGTAGTGACACAGAAAGCACAATTTCTGGTGGATTCACAGAGCCAGGAGGCTTCTTTAAAAGACCTTAAAGAATTTATAAAAGAAGCCATGAATAATCAAACTGCAGCTATGAATGACCAAACAGTAATTATGGATGGGAAACTCAAGGAATTTGCGGCAGATATAAAAGCAATTAAAGATGTTGTGGAAGAGAAGCATAATGAAATAACAGAAGATATTATTCTAGCAGTTTCAGGATTGGCAAAACACCTTGTTCAGCTGGAGGAGAGACTAGAAGAAATTAATGAAGCTAATTTGAATTTGGAAAATAAATTAGGAGAAATTGTGACCAAAACAGAGAAGGTGGATGATGATATGGTTATGGAATTTGCTTTGAGACTGAGAGGACTAAAAGAAAATAGTCGTGAAAACGTAAGGGAAATTTGTGCTGAAGCTTTAGCAGCGATAATTAAAAAAGACCAGAAGACGTAGCAATTCAAATTGACAAAATTTACAGGGTCAATTCCTGGGTGGCAAGACAAAGGCAGCTGCCAAGAGATGTGGTGATTTACTTTACAACCAGAAGGATTAGAAATGACATTTTACAAGCTTCCTACAGGAACAAGGTTCAAGTGGATGGACAAGAACTAGTGGTTCTGAAAGAGATTCCTCCCAAGATGTTAAGAGATAGAAAGGACTTTGAATTCTTGGTAAATGAATTGAGAAATCGACAAGTTCAGTACAGATGGGATGTTCCCACTGGTTTAATAGTGAATTATGGTGGAGAAAGATATCGTTTAAACACAACTTGGAAGGCAAAAAACTTTTATGTCAATGGTTTAAAGGTGGGATACCCACCCTCACTGGGGGCGGGGAGAGAAAAAGGAGATGTTACAACAAGAGAAAGATGGAAAGCAGATACAAACTTATGCTGAAGTTGCAGCTGGAGGAATCACTATGGAGGAAGATTTGGTGCAATTTGGGGGCCCACCACCAATCTCTGAACCACCTAAGAAGATAGAGGAACCAAGAGAACAACGATTGACACGAGCAACTTACAAACTCCAAGAACAACAACTAAAAGAGCAACAATCTCAAGTTTTACCCAAAGAAGTTCAAAAAACAGAAGCAGTGGGAGGGGCTAGGCTGAAGAGTAAGATGGAGGAGGATATTCAGCATATGCTCATGAAGCTTCGAGGGGCCAAAGATGGCAACTAAATTCCTATCTTGGAATGTCAATGGTTTAAACTCACAAAAAAAAGAAAGAAAATATTTCATTACTTGAAACAATTTAAGAATGATGTTATTTGTCTGCATGAAACACATATTAGATTATCAGATCAAAAATATTTGATAAATTCAAGATTAGGTACACATTTTGTGGCATCAACATTAGAGAAGAAAAATGGTTTAGTTATATACGTAAAGAAGGGAATATCAGCTAATTTAATTGAGGCAGATGCTCAAGGAAGATATCTTGCAATTTAATTACTAACTCAGAATGGAAAAATGCTTTTAATTGGAATATATGCCCCTAATCAACAACAAGACAAATTTTATAAATTTTTACACACCAAAATAATACAATGGGATTATAAATCTTTTATACTGATGGGCGACTGGACTGGAGTAATAGATACACAGAAAGATTAAAAAAGTCTGTCAAAGATCTCAACACATGCAAAATTACCCAAATCTTTTTTTGATATGATGGAAGATATGGAATTGAGAGACATTTGGAGAGCAAGGAATGTTGAGGAAAGAGATTTTACCTTTTTTTCCGATAGACATCAATCTTTTTCCAGGATTGATTTTATATTAATCACAAATGATTTCCTTTTTAGGGTGAAGAAGGCGAAGATATGTCCAAGAACCTTAATTGATTAAGTCCGGTATGGGTGGAAATGGAACAGGAAAGGGGAGAAAGGAGGTCTTGGAGGTTAAATGAAAATCTATTTAGATATGAAGAAAATGTTAAGGAACTTAAAAAACAGATTTATTTATTTAATTTGTATACCGCCCTTCTCCAACTGGACTCAGGGCGGTGAACAGCCAAAATAAAAACAGAGCATACAAAATTAAAAAACAATTTAAAATAATTAAATAGTTTTGGCCCACAATTTAAAACAACCAAGTTAAAACCAATTTACAATTTAAAACCAGAACAATAGGGTCAAGCCAGGCCGGCTAGATGAAATAAATGTGTTTTCAGGGCTCGACGGAAAGCCCGGAGGTCAGGTATCATGCGTATCTCTGGGGGTAGGTCATTCCACAGGGCGGGTGCCGCTACAGAAAAGGCTCTCCCTCTGGGGGTCGCCAGCCGGCATTGTCTGGCAGACGGCACCCTAAGGAGGCCCTCTCTGTGCGAACGTACTGGCCGGTGGGAGGCTATTGGTGGCAGAAGGCGATCTCGTAAGTACCCTGGCCCTAAGCCATGGAGCGCTTTAAAGGTGGTCACCAACACCTTGAAGCGCACCCGGAAGACCACAGGAAGCCAGTGCAGCTCGCACAGGAGAGGTGTCACATGGAAGCGTCCCGTTGCTCCCATAATCCCCCGCGCGGCCGCGTTCTGGACCAACTGGAGCCTCCGGATGTACCTCAAGGGGAGCCCCATGTAGAGAGCATTACAGTAGATGAAATAGTTTTTTGCTATTAACATGTATAAGGGTACCTCTATGGAAATGGTATGGGATGCAAGTAAGGCTTATATGAGGGGAACTTTAATACATATGAATAATAGACATAGATTAAAACAACAAAAGAAGCAGAAAGAGATTGAGGAGGAAATAAAAAAGAAAGAACAATTATTTATAATTAATCCAGGACATAAGAAAGTAAAAGAGACAATAAACATATTACGAGAGCAATTTAATATGCTTATGGCTGACTAAGTGGCAACTAGTTTACAATACGCTAAACACAATACATTTTGTAATGCTAATAAACCAGGTAGATGGTTGGCCTATATGCTGAGGTAAAAACAAAAATCACGAGTTATTGATAAGAATATACAGGTGAAACTCGAAAAATTAGAATATCGTGCAAAAGTTCATTTATTTCAGTAATGCAACTTAAAAGGTGAAACTAATATATGAGATAGACTCATTACATGCAAAGCGAGATAGTTCAAGCCTTGATTTGTCATAATTTTGATGATTATGGTTTACAGCTCATGAAAACCCCAAATTCACAATCTCAGAAAATTAGAATATTGTGAAAAGGTTCAATATTCTAGGCTCAAAGTGTCCCACTCTAATCAGCTAATTAAGCCATAACACCTGCAAAGGGTTCCTGAGCCTTTAAATGGTCTCTCCGTCTGGTTCAGTAGGAATCACAATCATGGGAAAGACTGCTGACCTGACAGTTGTGCAGAAAACCATCATTGACACCCTCCATAAGGAGGGAAAGCCTCAAAAGGTAATTGCAAAAGAAGTTGGATGTTCCCAAAGTGCTGTATCAAAGCACATTAATAGAAAGTTCTGTGGAAGGGAAAAGTGTGGAAGAAAAAGGTGCACAAGCAGCAGGGATGACCGCAGCCTGGAGAGGATTGTCAGGAAAAGGCCATTCAAAAGTGTTGGGGACTTTCACAAGGAGTGGACTGAGGCTGGAGTCAGTACATCAAGAGCCACCACACACAGACGGATCCTGGACATGGCCTTCAAATGTCGTATTCCTCTTGTCAAGCCGCTCCTGAACCACAAACAACGTCAGAAGCATCTTACCTGGGCTAAAGACAAAAAGAACTGGTCTTGCTCAGTGGTCCAAAGTCCTCTTTTCTGATGAGAGCAACTTTTGCATCTCATTTGGAAACCAAGGTCCCAGAGTCTGGAGGAAGAATGGAGAGGCACACACTGCAAGATGCTTGAAGTCCAGTGTGAAGTTTCCACAGTCTGTGTTGATTTGTGGAGCCATGTCATCTGCTGGTGTTGGTCCACTGTGCTTCATTAAGTCCAGGGTCAACACAGCCATCTACCAGGAGATTTTGGAGCACTTCATGCTGGAGCTTTATGGGGGTGCCGACTTCATTTTCCAGCAGGACTTGGCACCTGACCACATTGCCAAAAGTACCAAAACCTGGTTCAATGACCATGGGATTACTGTGCTTGATTGGCCAGCAAACTCACCTGACCTGAACCCCATAGAGAATCTATGGGGCATTGCCAAGAGAAAGATGAGAGACATGAGACCGAACAATGCAGAAGAGCTGAAGGCCACTATTGAAGCATCCTGGTCTTCCATAACACCTCAGCAGTGCCACAGGCTGATAGCATTCATGCCACGCCACATTGAGGCAGTAATTGATGCAAAAGGGGCCCAAACCAAGTACTGAGTACATATGTATGCTTATACTTTTCAGAGGTCCGATATTGTTCTATGTACAATCCTTGTTTTATTGATTTCATGTAATATTCTAATTTTCTGAGATTGTGAATTTGGGGTTTTCATGAGCTGTAAGCCATAATCATCAAAATTATGACAAATCAAGGCTTGAACTATCTCGCTTTGCATGTAATGAGTCTATCTCATATATTAGTTTCACCTTTTAAGTTGCATTACTGAAATAAATGAACTTTTCCACGATATTCTAATTTTTCGAGTTTCACCTGTAGAGGCAAGGAAGTTTATCAACAGAATATGATCAAAAAAGCTTTTTTAGAATTTTATACCATGTTATATGCTAGTGACTGAATTCAAGGTATAGATATAGATAGATATCTAAAGGAAGAGAATATTCCTGAATTAACATTAGAACAGAGGGAGGGGCTGAACCAGCCAATAACTTCTGAGGAGATTATTGCAGCAATTAAACAGTTAAAAACAGGTATAGCTCCGGGAACAGATGGATTAACAGCTGTTTATTACAAGAATTTACAGTTTGAAATGGTAGAACTGCTTAGAGTTTTATTTTGTAAAATTCAATCAGGTGGAGGAGTCCCACCCTCTTGGAGAACAGCTTTTGCTTCACTGATCCCAAAAGAAGACCAAAATTGTATTAAACCTGAAAATTTTAGGCCAATATCACTTTTTAACACTGATTATAAAGTTTTTGCTAAGATATTAGCGAATAGATTAATGCCAGTTATGCAACAAACAGTTCATAGTGACCAATCAGGGTTTATAAAAGGGAGACAAATGAAATATAATGTTAGACAAGTTGTAAATCTACTGGAGTATTTGGAAAAGAACAACCAAGTCCCTGCTGCGTTTGTATTTCTGGACGCAGAGAAGGCATTTGATCGATTGAATTGGCAATTTTTGTTCAAGATTATAGAAAAAATGCAATTTGGAGAATACTTTATACAATCAATCAGAGCAATATATCAGGAACAAACAGCACAAATAATAGTTAATGGAGGTTTAACAGATGTTTTCAAAATTGAGAAAGGAACAAGGCAGGGATGTCCCTTGTCTCCATTGTTGTTTATTTTAACTTTAGAAGTTTTGCTGAATAAGATACGTGATTCGAATAAAATAAAGGGAATTGTAATCAGACAGCAAGATTATAGATTAAGAGCGTTTGCAGATTACTTGGTTATTACTTTATCTCAACCCATAGAATCGGTTCCATATATGTTGGACATACTAGCTCAGTATGGTAAGGTATCTGGATTTAAAGTAAATCAACATAAGACAAAGGTGATAACCAAAAATATGTCTATAGCTCAACGAGAAGATTTAGGAAGAATAACGGGGTTTGAAATAGTTAAAAAGGAAGAAATATACTATTGGAAGAATGGGAAATGATATGGGAAAATAATTACAGAATAACAAAAGCAACAACATATAAAGAGAACCACTACAAGATGTGGTATAGATGGCACCTAGCCCCCACTAGACTGGCAAAAATGTACGTTAATGTTAACCCGATATGTTGGAAATGTAAACAAACACTGGGGACCTTTTATCATCTTTGGTGGC
>WNWU01012754.1:329534-358402 GCA_012654045.1 Ptyas mucosa
ATGCTAGTAAATATAGAAAAAAGATATGGAAGGATGAATAACATATATATTGTTTGGGAATACTAGTATTGCATATAATGGAAGTCAAGGGGTGGAGGGAATGGGGTGGAGGGGGAGGGTTAGGGTGGGATTGGGAGGGAATTATATATTTTTTTTATATGTATTTTATAATGTTGGGCAAGGGTGGGGGGAAAAAAAAGGGGGGAAATTTGTATTTGTAAAACTTTTTCAATTAAAAAAAAAAAGAAGCCTGCTCTGGATCCAGCTGTTTTGGCTAATTATCGTCCGGTCTCCAACCTTCCCTTCGTGGCAAAGGTTGTTGAGAGTGTGGTGGCGCGACAGCTTCCCGGGTACCTGGATGAAGCTGTCTATCTGGATCCGCGTCAGTCCGGCTTCTGGCCTGGGCACAGCATGGAAACGGCATTGGTCGCGTTGGTGGATGATCTCTGGAGGGCTCGGGATAGGGGTTGTTCTTCTATCCTGGTTCTATTAGATCTCTCAGCGGCTTTTGATACCATTGACCATGGTATCATGCTGCGCCGGTTGGAGGGGCTGGGAGTGGGGGGCACCGTTTTACGGTGGTTCTCCACCTATCTCTCCGACTGGACGCAGTCGGTGTTGGCAGGGGGGCAGAGGTCGGCCCCAAGGTGCCTTGTGTGCAGGGTGCCGCAGGGATCGGTCCTCTCGCCCCTTCTGTTCAACATTTATGTGAAGCCACTGGGCGAGATCATCCATGGCTTTGGGGTGGAATTCCATCAGTACGCTGTTGATACTCAGTTATACATTTCCACCCCAGGCCATCCCAACGATGCCCTTGAGGTGATGTCCCGGTGCTTGGAGGCCGTGCGGATCTGGATGGAGAATAACAGGCTCCGACTCAACCCTTCCAAGACTGAGTGGCTGTGGCTGCCAGCGTCCCGATATAGCCAGCTGGTGCCATCGCTGGCTATTGGGGGCGAGTTATTGGCCCCCACAGAGAGGGTTCGCAACTTGGGTGTCCTCCTGGATGCACGGCTGTCTTTAGAAGAGCATATGACGGCCGTGGCCAGGGGGGCTTTTCATCAGGTTTGCCTGATCCACCAGTTGCGTCCCTTTCTGGATCGGGACTCCTTACGCACGGTCACTCAGGCACTCGTCACTTCCCGCCTGGACTACTGTAATGCTCTCTACATGGGGCTCCCCTTGAGGTGCACCCGGAGGCTCCAACTGGTGCAGAATGCGGCCGCGTGGGGGATTATGGGAGCGACGGGGTGCTCCCATGTGACTCCTCTCCTGCGTGAGCTGCATTGGCTCCCGGTGGACTTCCGGGTGCGCTTCAAGGTGTTGGTTACCACCTTTAAAGCGCTCCATGGCATTGGACCTGGGTATTTGCGGGACCGCCTTCTGCCGCCAATAGCCTCCCACCGGCCAGTACGCTCCCACAGAGAGGAACTCCTCAGGGTGCCGTCGGCCAGGCAATGTTGGCTGGCGACCCCCAGGGGGAGGGCCTTCTCTGTGGCAGCACCTGCCCTCTGGAACAACCTGCCCCCGGAGATAGGCAGGATATCAGATCTCTGGGTTTTTCGCCTAACCCTAAAAACTTTTCTCTTTCAACAAGCAGGGCTGGCATAACAACCCCCCCCCCCCTTCTTAAGATTTTTTAAGATTTTAGATTTTTAAATTGTCCAATTGGGTTTTAGTTATGAGGTTTTTTATAATTCTTTTAAATTTTAAATTTTGTATTGACTGTTTTTTATTTCTGGCTGTGCACCGCCCTGAGTCCAGCAGGAGAAGGGCTGTATATAAATTAAATTAAATAAATAAATAAAATAAAATAAATACAGGAACTGGTGAGTTAACAGTTTTTGCATTCTAACGGTTGTAAAAAAGGGGCTGAAATCGCTTTTCCTGAAGCTCCAACTATAGGTATCTCATCAGCAGTCTGAGAAGCAATAGGTCAGTTAAGGACAGATCTGCTTGTTCCTGTATCTATTAACATCTTGTGTTTTGTCAGAGTTTAGGCACTAGTATTATGAGATAAACCCAGGAGCAAAATACAGTACACAGCACACAGCGCCTTTTATATAAATAACAGTGGTTTTATCTACAGTTAAATATTTACAGACTTATACGTGGTTAAATACCTTTATCATACAGCTACACACAGAGAGCAATGATATACACGACGAGAGAGAACATGAGGAGAAGGCATGAGGAGAAGGCATGAAGAGAAGGAACGCCCTCTAATGGCTTCCTTTATAGATGCAGCTTCTGACCCAGCTTCTTAAAGTGACAGTAACTCTGCTGCCTCATTCTATTGCATCAGCTTCCTGTTGCCTCCGCTTACAACTTCTCATCAGCTTACAGCTATTAACTCTTCATAACTCTGACATGTTTAGACACCCCAATTTGGATTTCCACCAGGGGTTCGGGGGTTGGGGGAGCAATAGCTCTTTGCCCCTGGCCTCTTCACTCTTCTTCTGCTCACATGGCTATAGCCATCGAGCATTCACTCTTACAATGTCCTTCCTTTCTGCATATGGCACACTGGTTGGGTCCCAAGGGGACCCTTCCTCTTCCACGCTCTCTACTGCCTTGAGCTACCTGAACTCCCCCTCCTTGCCGTCCTCTTCCAGATTGTCACCTTCCTCCCCCCTTTTCCTGCCTAAGGGCATCTGCTAGGAAGATAGCGTTTTGGCAAGCCTTCAGAATTTCTTTCTTATTTTCTTCTTGCCCGCTGTTAGTAAAAACTTTATAAGCTATCTCAACCAATTCTGAAATGCCTTTCCCCGGACCTCCTTCTACTTTCTGTAACTTTCTTCTAATATCTTCTGCTGACTGCCCTGTAAAAATCATGTTTATCATTTTCTGATTGTCTGAGGCTTCAGGATCTAAATCAGTGTATTGCCTGAAAGCCTGGTATATTCTTTCAAAAAATTCCCCAGGACTCTCATCTTTCTTTTGCCTTATTTCATATACTTTTGCAAGATTCTTAATTTTGGGAACTCCATTTTGGATTCCATACAAGACTAAGGATTGATAATTCCATAGCCTCCTATTGTCCCCATCATCATCCAGATCCCATTCTGGCTCTGTGAGGGGGCATTTCCAGTGGTTGTCATTCTCATGCTCTTATTTTAACTGCTACTCCATTGCCCCACTCACCAGTCTCCATTCCTCTGGTGTTAAAAGGACATCCATCAATGTTTGAATGTCTGCCCAAGTGGGGTTATGTGTCCTTATAATAGATAAGAACAGAGAGTGCATTTTCTCTGGGTCTTCCCTATAACTGGGATTTTGTTGCTTCCCGTTATAAAGGTCTGAAGTAGAAAATGGTATGTAAACTAGCACTTGATGGAATCTATTTCCTCCTCCTATCACTATATTTTCTCTAAGTGGAACCTGCCTCTCCAGTTTCAGTTTTGATCGCGATTGGATGTCACAAGAGTCACTCAATGTTTGATTATGTTGTTCCTCAGCCTCCCCCCTTCTCTGGGATCTCCTTGTCTGGGGCGTCCCATTCCATGAGTAAGTATGGGGTGGCAGACCAGTCTCAGAGTCCTCCAGTATAACTGGAGTAGCACTGGGTTTCTTTAACTTAGGATCCTGTGCTGCACATACAAAAGTTCCTTCACAATGGCAATCTTGTAGCAGAGATGGGCTGTTTGCCAATTTCACAAAGAGTTCCAGATATTGAATTTCAGCCTTTTGCTTTGATCAAAATAAACGCTGATTCTTTCTCAAGCCTTCACTTAAGTTCTTCTTTTAGGTCATTGTTGACTTAAGTGTATCGCTGAACCTTACATTTTTTGGCACCTGAACAGGGACTTGAAGGCATCGTTCCTTCGAGGTAGCTGCATTCAGCTACTCACAAGCTGAACTTCTTTGTAGTTCAGTGGCCTTCACTATGGCAGATGGAAGAAACCAACTGGAACCAGTAGCGAAGTCAAGAACCCTCCCGGAAAATTTGACCCGGTGACCTCGACCTGGTCATTTGCTGGAAGATTCCGATTCTAGCCAAACCTGAATGCCTTAAAGAGACTTGCACTGGGGGGGGGGGGGGGGGAGCTACGAGCTCCTCTAGGTGGGTAGAATTTTTTTTTTTGGAGGGGGGGGGAAGTGTTGCCTTGTGTGTGTGAGTGACTGAAATGTGGGAAATACCTACAGTATTAGACGTTTGCCTACACTTTGAAAGGAGTGTGACTGTTGGAATGAGAATTTTGAGATTCAGGGGAGGGCTTGGTCAAACTTTGGACTGGCAGGGGAGGTCTGGGAAATATCTTAAGGAAAAAGGGAGGGTTTGGTTAGGCTTCAAACTGATGGAAAGGTCCAGAAAATCCCCTCAGGAGAAAGAGAAGGTTTAGTCAGGCTTCAAGCTGACAGAAAGAAATCCCCTGGGAAAAAATGGGCAACCATACTGGTAGCCTGTTTGGAACAAGTATCCTAGTAAAAAGAATAGGGCCGTGTTCTCCATTCAGCTGTGTGTTAGCTCACTGGAACACGTTAAAAACATGTTGTGGGGGGGCGGGGAAGAGTATAAATAAAATTTTAAAAAACTGTTGTGGTGGTAAAAGTTGCTTTTAAAAATGTCTTTAAAAAAGAAAAATAAATGAACATTTGAAGGGACAAAACCTCCACAGGTCTGGAAATGTTGTTTAATGGTATGTGTGTGTATGTGTGTGTGTAATCATTTTCAAACCTTCAGGGAGGATGAGACAGGGAGAATAATAGTACACAAAAAGTTATTTAGAAAATGGAGCTCATTGGCTTGTGAGAAAGCTCCCGGAAATAATTATAATGATTGGTTTGCGTGAAGAAAGTATGCAATGAAATTTTTGTATGTGAAATTGGTTTACACGAAAAGTCTGATTGCAGTACAAATGTGAGTGTGGGTGTGAGATGCCCCAAGGCTCATAAGGCGTGATAAGGCAAAGTAATCCTGAGACCTGTGAATGCCTGTGTGTTGACACTCCCCCCCCCAGAGAGATTACCTTTCATATAAAGAAACAGTAAGTTGCAAGGTTTTGTTGTTGTTGTTGTGAAGTTAGTGAAAAGGCAATAGCCAGTGTTTGCAAGAAAAAGAAATGAGAAAGATCCCATGGAGGATGTGGGAGAGAAATTTGTGGAAAATGTCTGTGATTTATTGAAGCTAGAGAGAGATGCAGAGAATTGTTGAAAGGAGGCTGAGTGGAGAAAGGAGGTGAGAATTCTGTGTAGTTTAAACATTTTTCCTCCCTGTATCCCCCCCCCCCCCGGGGTCATTCTTTTACACAAGGACTTTTTGCCTTGGAAGAGCAAGAGAAGCAAGAAAGGTGGGGGGGGCCCTGCGGTTTTCTGTTCTTTTCACCATTTTTTTTTCTCTCTGCCAAGCCAGCCTGAGAAAGGTAGGGTAAAGGGTGACATCTGATTTTTGCAGTTGCACTGTTTTTGGCTTGCATACAGAAAGCTCTGCAGATATATTTTTCTTTTCTGAACACAATTTTGATTTTTTTTCTGGAAGTTTTTGAGATTTAAAATGAAGACGGAATTGAGGAAATTTCTAGTATTGACTGGATATTGTAGGCTGTGAATGGATAATTATGCTATTTTGAATAAAGACTGGTATGCAAAGAGCCTAGTGTTACATGGATAAAGGAATGGCTTTGAGGGTTTTAACCCAGAAGTGGGGAGGAAAGAGAGAGTCAGTGGCATTTTTGTCTAAAATGTTAGATCCTGTCTGTTAAGGATTGCCAGTTTGTGTTCAAGCAGTGGCAGCTACGGCAGTGTTAGTGCGGGAAAGCAGAAAATTGACTTTTGGAGGAGCCCTAGTGCCCCTCCTCAAGTGAGGGTGATCTTGAACCAAAAAGCCTGTTAGGAAATGATAATTACCTAACTTGTTGGGTTGGCAAAATATAAACCCTCAATATAGCTTTAAGACTGTATTGCTATATTGCATCATACTGTGTCCTGATTGGTTAGCTCTGTAGCCAATGTCCTTAAGATGGAGCTTGAAACATGGTTTATTTCTCTTTGCTGCTCTTTGCTAATCATTATTGCTCTGTGCTGATCATTACTGCTATTTGCTGTGTTTGCTACTATTTGCAACTGTTTATTGTGTATAACTACAACGACTGGTAAGAAGACTTTCTTATTGGAATATCCCTGGACTATTGTTTTACTATCTACTGCTTTATCTGTGTATGACCTGGACTGTTTATTGGACTGTGCCTTATTGCTATTTCCTAAAATGTAAACACAACTCAGTGTATCTCTGTGTTGGCTGTGATTATTTGCAACTGCTCTCAGTCGCTTTTCATGTGCACACCCTTGCTACTCTAGGGTTGCTCTGCAAATTCCTCAACAAAGCCAGTCGATGGCTGACAGATTCAAGGAATTTAACCACTGATGTTCGCTTGAATCCAGCTAGGATGATCGGATATTGGTGCTGAGAAAGGGTTAATTTGTTTATAGATGGAAAGAGAAAGTGGTAGAAGGTAAGAGGAGTTTTGGTAGAAAGTAGAAAGTTAAGTTGGTCTGCACAGACTTGTGAATTGTATGCCTTAAATCAAGCTTTGAAATCCTTTGAAGCTTGAGGCACTAATTTAGCTGACTTGGAAGCCAGGATGGCAACGGTAGAAGGAATTGAATGTTTAATGAAAGTGAGCAGAAGAAGTTAGAGAAAGTGGAAGCAAGTGGAAATGGGTATTGCCTCATGGCAGGCAAATGTTGATTTTGAAAGTACAGTACTACATTAGGGTAGTCATGGGGGGGGGGGGGCTAAGGTATGATGTGATTTGTTTTTTGGAAGTTTCTGGATGCTATGGATTGTGAAAAATATGTGAAAAATGTATAGTATGTAAAACAGTAAACAAGTTCTACACATAAAGAAAAGGGAGGGCAACTTTAGCGTGAGACCATTTCAATGCATTCGAGTTGATTTTATTAAACTACCTCAAGTGGGGAGACATAAATATTTATAGTGGGTCACTTGACTTTGAGGCTTATCCAGCCATGAGAGCCATTGCAGCAGTAGTCACCAAAATTATATTGGAATAGATTATACCTAGATATGGAGTAGTAGACGCTATAGACAAAAACCAAGAGACTCATTTTACTGCAAAAGTGCTTCAATCAATCATGGAGATAGTGGGAATTAAGTGGGAATGTCATGTTCCGTGGAATGCAAAATTGTCTATGCCATGAACCAAATCTTTACCCTTGGCCTTGCATTCTGAAATGATGTTTGGATTTCCACACTTGGACAGAATGGGGGAAATTCCACAATATGAAACTAAAGATATGTTTGTAAAGAACTGTATACTTGGCCTCTCGTCTTCTTCATCTTACCTCAGGAACAAAGGACTGCTAGCTCAAATGCCTCCACTCTAATATGCTGTCCATAAGTTCCATCCTGATGCTTGGGTCCTGATAAAAGCTGACATGAGGAAAAACCTAGCCAAGCTTGGGACAGGCCCTACCAAATCCTGCTGACCACTGAAACAACAGTCCGAACTAAAGACCAAGGGTGGACCACTACACACATGTAAAAGGACCAGTGGAAGAACTTAAAGAGTGGAAAGTGATTCCTGGAGAAGACCCACTGAGAATAAACATTTCCAAAAAACTGATCTGGTCATTGTGGTATGAATGGGTTTTGTTTGTGATTTTTCTCATTGCAGGAGTAGCAACTTTTTGGTCTTTCCGGCCTGAGTGGTGGCCTCTCCATCTGAAGATCCCAAAAGAAGCTGTGCAACTTCGTACTCTACAGATTGTGTTGGTTCTGTGATTGTAACTGTATCATTGAATGTTGTTGTTATTATTGTTGTGATTGTGAACTGACACATGCCTGTGGGGAATAGTGGGACACTGTGATTGTGGAAATGTGCAATGGATTGCTCCCATATAAACTCTATATATTGGGACATTTAATCAGATCAACCTGACTTGAACACAGTAGTCCTAGGAGATAGTGATATCATAATCCCTAAAGATATAGAATGGATTGATTTAATGCAATGGTTCAATATTTGGGAATAATTTTCTTATGTGTAGAACTAACAAGAGGAGAATATAATGCAATGATAAGTGTGAAATATATTACAAGCAAGGGTGTTTTCTTCGTTTACTGTCACCTTTCAATCTGGAATTAACCTGACACAACCTAGTAACCCATTTGAAAATATAACTAGACTGAGTGGGTTATGGACGGATGTGGTAACTCTTCATTAGCATGCTCCAGATGGCTTATATTGGATATGCGGAAAGTTTGCCTATGTGCAATTGCCTAGCCGATGGTATGAAGCATGTGTATTAGGAACTGTGAAACCTATTTTTCTTCCTTTTTTCCCCTACTGCCCATACAACAAGGTGAAAGACTGGGTGTACCTGTTTATGAGGAAGTAGGCCACAGAAAGATGATAACTAGCCTCAAGAAAGAATAATTCAGGTATACAGACCAACCACCTGGGCCGAAGATGGAATGTATAGTTACTGAACTCCCATTTATATGCTGAATAGAATTATAAGGTTACAGGCAATGCTTGTGTTGTTGTGATGAAGAAAGACGCACAAGCAGGAATTAGGTTAATGGGAAGACACTCCAGAACAGCTTCTGGCAGCCCCCTTTTATTGTAATTCACAGTCACCGTGGCAAAAGCTGATTCATTGATCAAAGTTCATTTGCACTGATTGGCTAAACAAAACTCATGCTGACCATGTGGACAGCTCATGATATCCATGTGGATGACTCATGGCTTCCTGCTGCAAAACAATGGTTTCTGCCTACGTGCCAGATTTCAGGTCTTACTTATCAAGGAAGAATCATTAAGCTGATGTTTGCATCCCCCAGCATGGTTTGCCAGCCGCTGAGAAAAACAAACATCTCCACATGTCCTCCTTTTTATTTTATTCTTTATTTTGTAATAATTTGTATGCATACATAACTTCAGATCTGGAGGGCCAAATTCTTGGACGAAATATCGTCAACAAACCAGGCAAACATTGCACGCAGCAGCAACAGCAAATTAAAACAATGAATGTATAGGAATTTCGTTCCCAAAGTCCTTGCTCTGGAATTCCATCTTGCAAAGTCACTGTAGCCATGCCAGGAGGAAAGATACACATAAAAAGAATACACATTACAATAGTTATAGAATTAGCATTTAAACAAGCAAATGCCGCCACCAAAAAGTTCTCTGGTGTCTGTGGCATGTCCTTTACCTGTAGCAATTTTGTAGATTGAGCAGAGAGGGCCTTAATCTGTCCCCAGGTCACTTGATGTGCCTGACGAGGTGCTCGGTCCCGATCCTGCTGAGGGTTCTGCAGGCTGAGTGAGAAGTTCGGGATCGGGTTCTTCAGTCCTTGGTGCCACGCCATCCTTCCATGGTTTCACACACCGAGCAGGGATCCACACTGGACCTGTAGGAGCAAGAACAGTAGCATATCCCCGTCCCCATGTCAATAAGGGAACAGGTCCACGCCATTTGGGATTAGGCAATAATCTATACATTACCTGTGGCTGGGGATGACTTATTCTACTTCCAAAATGATTATCTACTGGAGTTGATAAATTTGTGATATTAAGATGATTCAGAGTAAATAGAACTTTATTCAACCATTCCTGTTTACCAGGGAGACCTATAGGAGTCCCTCCTGTTTGTTTATGTTTATCCAAAGCAGATTTTAATGTAAAATTTGCTCGCTCCACTATGGCCTGTCCTGTAGAGTTATAAGGTATGCCAAAAAGATGTTTAATTTGCCATTTGTCACAAAATTCAGCAAAGGAGCGACTACAATATGCAGGGCCATTGTCTGTTTTTAATGTAGAAGGTAGGCCCATGACAGCAAATGTTCAAATGCAATGATTAACAACATGTTTGGTGGCTTCTCCTTTCTGAGGAGTAGCCCAGATAAAATGAGACATGAAGATATTTCCAAGGGGCAAATGAGGGGTATTGGGTTACATCCATTTGCCAAAGTTCGTTTGCTTTAAGACCTCTCAGGTTCACCCCAATGGAGGGAGATGGGGTGATTTGAGAACATTGAGGGCATTGTTGTATGACTGCTCTAGCATGATCTAGAGGAATGTGAAATTGTTTTGCAAGAGCCTTGGCATTTTGATGAAACATAAAATGACTTTCCCATGGAGTAACAGACAGAACATGTTGCTTTGTTGCAGCATCTGCAACAGCATTTCCTTCTGACAACATGCCTGGGAAAGACTGACAACTTCTAATATGTGCGATGTAAATTTGATTCTTTCTAATTTGCAAAACTTGCTGTAATGTCAAAAAGAGCGACAGAAGATCATCATCCAAAGATGGTGTAACATATGCACCAGGGAGGGAGGTGACAATTTGACAAACATACTAGCTTAGGGCAAACAGTTTTTCATTTAGTTACTTAACCTCCTCCTGGCCCATTGCCTCTATGGGCTTCACCACCAGGGGCTCTGCACTGCTGTTTAAAATGGCCAGGTTTATTACAATTAAAACAGTTACCTTTGGGCTTGCCAAACTTTCCTTTTTGTAAGGCAGCTGCCAAGGCATCCATTTGATGAACATTTGTGCCTATATCAGCGCATGCTTTCAACATATCAGCCAAGGTGTAATCCCCTCTATTAACAACAGATTTCAATGCATGGCAGCAATCAGCATTGGCATGTTCATAAGCTAGCCTTTTCATTAATTCTACGCTAGCTTCCTCATTATCTACTTGCCGCTGAATAGCTTCTTGCAATCTATCAATAAAATCAGAGTATGTTTCACTAGCATTCTGCCGAGTTGCTGCAAAAGACTTACTAGGTTTGCCTGAAATTGGCACTTTCTTAAATGCTTTGAGCACACAACGCCCTATCACAGAGTAAGCTGGTGGGGGGGTGCCTGTGGCTTGCTGCTGTATGGTAGTAAAAGCACCAACTCCGTACAGTTGGTCTGGGATATATAAGCCTCCTGAATTGTTTCCTGCATGAATTGCTTCCCTCTGGTATTCTGAATCTCAAACAACATACTGTGCTGGTGTGAGAAGCATGCGAAACAAATCCTTCCAATCTTGTGGAATCAAATTATAACCATTAGATATGCCTTCCACCATTCCAACAGTATAGGTAGAACGCAAACCTGTCTCTGTGATACCTTTCCGTAGCGCTCTCAAAATTTGATAAGGCAAGGAATTCCACTGATAGTGACCTTGCCCTTGTGGATTGACTGTCTGTGTGACTGGAAAAGCTTGGAAAGCCTCTGCAAGTTCTATCCCAGTGAGAGTTCCTTTTTGTTGCTCTTCCCGAAACCCTGCTCTGACCGCACTAAAAGACTCCTGTGAAAGAGCGATTGGTAAGGGGGCGGTCGGGGAGCTCGGCTCCACTGGCTTCAACGTAGTTGTTGCCGGAAAAGTCAGCTGAATATATGGTGGAGGGGGAGCAGACCCCTCCTCAGGAATCAAAGAGAGAGATGGTGACGGTGCCTTGAGTTTATGAGTCCCCATAACCTCAATTGCCTCCTTACATTTTTGCCACAGCAACAAATGTTGTATTGGTGCTCGTGGTGGCGAATGCAAAAGTATTCCAAGTTTTATCCAATCCTGTATGTCTAAGGTTCCCTCTTCAGGATACCATGGGCATTGACAACCTATTTCATTAATTAACTGCTCTAAATCACTTAACCTAATTCCTGCTGTCCCATGATTTTTAAGTATTTTCTGCAGCTCTTTTGCATGAGTCCTCTGCGGAGCTGACAGTTCCCCCTCCCCCCCAATACTCACGTATTTTTCAGAGCGAAGTTCGCTGAGGTGCACCTGGGCTCGTCCGGCCGGGTGAGTACGGAGAGAATCACGGGGTCACCAGATGTTGTGATGAAGAAAGACACACAAGTAGGAATTAGATTAATGGGAAGGCACTCCAGAACAGCTTCTGGCAGCCCCCTTTTATTGTAATTCACAGTCACCATGGCAAAAGCTGATTCATTGATCAAAGTTCATTTGCACTGATTGGCTAAACAAAACTCATGCTGACCATGTGGACAGCTCATGATATCCATGTGGATGACTCATGGCTTCCTGCTGCAAAACAATGGTTTCTGCCTACGTGCCAGATTTCAAGTCTTACTTATTTAATTTAATTTCTAATTTATATACCGCCCTTCTCCCTGAGGACTCAGGGCGATGTACAGCCAGAATTAAGAACATGAAATACAAATATTAAAAACAATTAAAATATATATAAATTTGGCCCCAAAAAATTTAAAATTTAAATCTAAATCTAGGAAGAATCATTAAACTGATGTTTGCATCCCCCAGCGTGGTTTGCCAGCCACTGAGAAAAACAAACATCTCCACATGCTTGCAATAATAACTAATGCAACTGCTATTGCTCTAAATTTCATAGCTAAACAGCAATATCCCAGAATAGACTTGCTTTACACTATTTGTTAGCAAAAGTAGGTGTGTGTGGAAAATTTAATCTCACAAATTTTGTTTGCAAGATTTATCACCAGGGAAAAGTTATACAGGGGATAACTACCAAAGTATGGAAAGTTGCCCACGTCCCAGTGCACACTTGGACTGGGGCAGTTGACTTCAACTGGTTTGGCAGTATCTTCTTTGATTCATCAAGGATTGGGTTTCTAGCGTTGTTAACCTTTGGAGGTCTCCTTCTCCTCCCCCATTTCATCCCTTTAATCCAGTGCACAGTTAAATCAACCAGCATTGGGATGACATTTATAGCCTCCTCTGTAACTGCTCCCCTCCTGATAACCTGGCAAATATCATGGTCCTAAAGACCATCCCCATTATACTCCCCTAATCTACCACTGACAGGATGCATCCTGTCCTAAAAGAAAAGGGAGGAATGAAGGGACATAATAATAATAGAATAGGTAGAATTAGTGGGACATAATAGTAGAGTCAGTAGAATTGGTTTGACTTGCTGTTTTGTTTCTGTAAGAATTGCTTTGCTAAGAATTGGAATTGTCTCTGCCATTTGCTTCTACCAGTGATCTCACTTCTGTTATCCTGTTTTTATGTACAATTCAGAGCCTGGTGCGGGTCATGTCATGGCTTGACAGGGTTACATCAGGCAAATACCTGTGCTGCTAAGCACCCAGCCCCTCTGTTGCTAAGCATTCAGCCCCCCTGTTCCTTGCTGCACAGCCAATGCAGGGCTACAAGGAAGGCATGGGCCAAGGGGCCAGAATTGGGTACTAAGCTGGTGTCTCTGAAGGTATAAAAGAACACCATACCTTCCCCAAGAATCCCCCCATACCTTGTTTGTATGTTCATGGAATGGTCTACCCAGCCTTTTGCTTTGATCAAAATAAACGCTGATTCTTTCTCAAGCCACCGCTTAAGTTCTTCTTTTGGGTCATTGTTGACTTAAGCGTCTCACCGAACCTTACAGATTGTTCCTTGGGATGGCCAGAAATCTCCTGACTTATCTAATTTTAAGTATGGCCATACTGATACACAATAATGAGAAAAGGCTGCCTTAGTCCCTATAACTAATCCCCCTAATATTTCAAAATTAGCCAAAATACAACCCACTGGCGTATTTTTGGGCAGCTTCTCTTTTGGCAACTCTGTTGCCCCTCGCCTGGATGCCTTTTTGCTGCCATGGTTTCCCATTTCAAAGCTGGATCTCAGGTAGATTCCTCTTATCCCCTGGGACGTCTCCTGTCTGGTCTTTGCCTTTGTTTGCCTTTTACTTAGGGCTGAATCTTAGGCGGATACCCCTTGTTAGGATTCTATATGATGTATATAATGTTAGAACCAGTTGTCCAGGCAATATATATATACTGTAACTTTAAACTGTAAATGTTACCTTCTTGCTGAGTCATGCTGTAATGGGATAATGACTAGTTGGAAGTATATTTAAACAAAGTATTGTAACCTGGTCTGTTAGAAGCTGCTGCTGCTATGAACTGCTACTGCTATTGTGACTGAACTGCTATGAGCTGCTATTGTGAAGGAGTTGCTATCTGTTGATGGATCTGCTACCATCGTGGTTTGTTAACCAGAGTGAGTTGTTTGGACTGATTTACTGGACTGATTTATTGGTGAAGACTTGGGATTTGTTTATGACTACGCTACTGCTTTTTCCTACGATAAAGTACACTTTTGCTAAACCAGTTTTCTTATTCATTGCTCTCAACGTTTCCTTGTGCAGTTACTCTGCTGGTTGGTAAAACAACATCAATATCCTTAACACCCCTTATCCTCTGGGACATCTCCTGTCCAGTCCTTACCTTTTCTCCAAATTTTGCCTCTTTCTTTTCTTCCACCAGTGGTTGTTCCTGCTCCTTGGTTTCTTCAGGGCTTCAGCCTTTGAGTTCAATTAAGAAGTCACCAAGGATTTTATCGAGGCTAGACATTCATTTAGACAGTGGCTCATTGAATTCAATCAATCCACTCTATGCATCAGTGAGACATGCAGATCTCTGCATCACCCCTTGCTTTTCAGAGCACTCACTCACTCTCAAAAAGACTCATGAGC
This sequence comes from Ptyas mucosa, assembly GCA_012654045.1. Taxonomy (NCBI): domain Eukaryota; kingdom Metazoa; phylum Chordata; class Lepidosauria; order Squamata; family Colubridae; genus Ptyas; species Ptyas mucosa. The sequence goes on from WNWU01012754.1 coordinate 343,975, forward strand.
CCTGAGTGCAGCTGGCAGTGCAGAAACACACAGTCTTGGTTACTGACAGGGAGTTTTATTTCAGAGCAATCAGACACCTTTCAGCCACTAAGTCTTACCCGTCCAGGGGCCCTCCTCTGGTAGTCGTTGGTGTCATATATAAATGCCTAACTCACAAGCCACCCCCTGCCTGGTACTGCAAGGGTTAACACCCACACCCTCGCCTCCATCACCACTCCTCCTTACCTTTGACCACACCTCCCTGGTACTTAAGGGGCATACACGAGGCACTGGCCAGTCCCACATCTCCCCCTGTAAGAGAGCAGAGCTGGGTAAATAAATATGATTGTAACATACCATTGACTCTGAGTATTTCTTGGGCTAGATCCTCGTACATTAACAAAATGGTAGCAGAGGATGGTTCTTAGCCCAGATACTCCCAGGTATGTCTGAACACACCAAGCCACAAGAAATCAAGGAAAGAACAATCACCTGTGCCTTCGCGAGGAAGATGGCAGCTCAACTATCACCCGCAAGCAGCACCCTGAAGGAAACTCCGACTAAAGGCAAGCATGGTCCCGAACCAAGCACCCCAGCCGAGATCGAGATGAGGAGAAATGAGGAAGAAACCTACACAGAGGTCACTTCGAGCAAGGAAGATGACCTCAGGAGAAACCTACTGAAGATGATAGAAACTACCCCGACCGATCAGGACCTTGTCGTGAAACTCCGAAGCCTAATCAAAGACTGCGGAGCAGCGACCGGAGAAAACAAATTAGAACTGAAACAAACGAGCATCGACCCAGTAAGAAACTCGCCGACTTACCCCATTCCCACCGAGGAGGCTGAAACAGATTTTGTGCCCTTTTCGCGGCGGCCATCTTGGACAGTTACATCACTAGAGATGGCCGACCAATCACCAACGGGGACCCAAAATTCAAATACAAGGGCGGGAAATGAGGCCTACTCGCGAGTAGATGGGACAGACAACAACTACAACAATGGGGAAGAACATGACGACGACCCCAAAGAACCACCCAATGAACAAGACATCGATAGGGCCATACAGACTTTAACCGCAGCCTTCGGCCCAAAACTAAAAATGCCAAATCTACACCCGGACACCTTGGAGATGTCCGGGGCAACAAACATCGCACAAAGAATCACAGCCGGAACATACCCGAGGGACGCGACCATCACTACAAGGGCCTTGATACCAACGCAACACGCATGGGCCCATCCTACACTACAAATGGCACCCGCAACGGATCCCAGAAAACAACCGGCACACTCACCAATCCTGCAGACACCCGCGAGCCATCCGGAACCCGCGATGAGCGAAGACCACAACCTGGCCCCAGTTGACAGACCGAACGCAGGACCAGGCCTCCCGGATCTTCATCTCACAGCTGCGGGCTTTTCGAGTCAAGCGAGGATCCAGAGGGACTTCCAAATGGCCCAAGTGACGATCCAAGCCTTTCCCGATCTCCGAAGGACTCCCAAGCCAGAACCGAGACTTCATCCAGGCGAGTGGGGCGTTCACCCGGGAGCCGCAGCGGCGAGCTCCTTCCCCGATGACTGCAGAGCGAAAATGACCTTTGAGCATGCACAGAACCAACCACCTAGGAAAGCAGAGAGAAACATAGAAGCAAGTCAGTTCAGACTACCAGCCAGCATACCAGTGCCATATTGTGAGTTCCCTTACATCCTAAACCATGGACAGCGCTCGCCTGTAAGTACTCTCTCACACAACAGTGGGACTTTACCAATAGACTTTCCAAAACTAAAATTGGATGGGACAAACCTCTTAGAATGGAATCAACAGCTCCAGGTCATTTTCTTAAAGGAGAATATATTATTTCTAATTACTGACCCCCCAGAAAAACCTTGGTCTTTCAAAATAGACTGCTTACACCATAGAGCTTTTTATCTATTGATAGCCAGCATATCACCCTGCATATACCCCAGCATTAGTCACCACCTGACTGTACCAGAATTGATACAGAAATTGTTTAGCCTGTTTTACAGCAAGAGTAGGGCAACCACCACTAGGATTTCTAGGGAATTCCACTCAGCCAGACTCAAGGCAGGGATATCTATGAGTGAACATTTACTCACACTCAATGCCACTAGGGCTGAACTACTACAGAGGGGGGAAACATAACTGAGGAGGGCATGAAAAGCATAATCATCAACTCTTTGGACCAAAGCTGGGACAATTTCATATCGCAATTAGACAGCCTCAGCATAGAACACCTATCCATTGAAAACCTCACCAATAGACTAATAGCTGAGGACAACTTAAGAAAAGATCACTCTATGTCTCGCAGGGATCACAGAACAGACAGGAAGATAGGTTCCATAGACAGGAGTAGCAACACACCTGAGTGCTACCTATGTGGCTCCAGGAGTCATTACAAGAGGGATTGTCCCAGGAACACCCGAGGTAGGGAACACAACCAGCGCAGGGACAAGCCAGGATACAGGCATAGACATTCCCCAGAACGTGGATTCAGGCGCAGAGACTCTCCCAACCCCAACAGCAGAAGGGATCACAGGGATAGCTCCCGAGAGAGCCACTCAGGCTCACTCTATGGACTTGGGGGACAGGGGCACACAAGCAAACAAGTCAAGACAGAAAATATTTGGCTAATAGACTCAGGTGCAACCAATCACACCACACACAATGCCAACTTACTATCCTCATTCATTGAAGAAAACTTTATGATCAAAGTAGCTAACCAAACCAACGTCAGAGTGGTGGGGAAGGGGAACATAACCTTACCAGAGATTGGAGAAATAGAGGGGGTCCTATTCGTACCAGAGATCCCATACAACATACTGGCCACCATACGGCTAAGCCAGGACACAGACATTGAAGTTAATTTCAAGGCAGGACAGGCACACATGACCAAGAATGGAAAGAGCATAGGAGAGGTTATGATTAGCGATGGCCTACCATACTTCAAATCAGGCAGCATTAACCATTTAAGCATAAACACAAACTCAGAAGCAGAGCAGGGACAGACGTCTCCCGAAAATGATAGAGAGGACAATGATGAAGTAGAGGGGGACAGCCACCAAGAGACACAGGGCAGCACACATAACCATGAGCTGATCAATGAAAGCTAACTCTCATTAGGTAGACCCCTACATGACAACTGTGCACACCTCCTACACAGAAAGCTGGGCCACATTAGTTTTCCTGTTGTACAAAAGATGACAAAATGTACTGATGGTTTAAGAGTAAAGAATTGTGAAAACTATCTTGAGTGCTCAATCTGTAAATGTTCCAAACTGAAAACAAAATCGAGACCAAAAAAGTAAGTATGCACAACTGACTCTATTTTTCAATTAATTCATATGGACCTAGTGGGACCCCTAAAACCTTCCATCAAATACAAAAAGAGATTCTTTCTAACTATCGTAGATGACTACAGCCGCTATGGCTTCGTATATACCCTCAAACATAAGAATGAGGTATATCAAAAATTCAGGGAATTTTACAAAAGAGTAGAAGTCCAACATAACACAAAAATAAAACAAATAATGACCGACAGAGGTTCTGAATTCCTATCAAAGGACTTCTCCAGGTGGTTAAAGGAACATGGGATACTACACTATACATCCTCACCGTTGTCCGCTTTCCAGAATGGAGTGGTAGAACAAAAAAACAGCACACTACAAACAATGATGAGGTGCACCTTGGAAGATGCGAGACTAGGGCAATCCTTCTGGTCAGAGGCCCTTCTCTATTCCAATTATACACTCAACAGATTGTGGTCTAGCGTAATAAACACAACTCCCTGCGAACTAATGTATAGTAGGAAACCCAACATAGCCCACCTACACGTGTTTGGGGTCACAGCCGATGTACACATACCCAAACAACTAAGGAGAAAAGGGGATAAAGTGTCTAGAAGGCTTAGGTTTATGGGGTATGAACCGGGGACCAAAGGGTACAGATTCATCGATAATCAAAACAGGTTCATAATATCTAGATCAGCTGATTTCCACGAACACGCTAACTAATAATAAAAATAATAATAATAATTTTATTTCTATACCGCCCTTCTCCCGAAGGACTCAGGGCGGTGTACAGCCTATGAAAAGCACAAGACAAACATCAGTTAAAATTATTAAAATTATTAAATAATTCGGCTCAATTTAAGACCCCAAAAATTAAAACACCCGATTTAAAATTATTACATTGATAACCCAGCCTGGCGGAACAACAGGGTCTTAAGGGCACAGCGAAATACCTGGAGGTCGGAGATCTTACGCATTTCCGGGGGCAGTTCATTCCATAGGGCTGGGGCTCCCACAGAGAAGGCCCTCCCCCTGGGTGTCGCCAGCCGGCATAGCTTGGCCGATGGCACCCTGAGGAGACCCTCTCTGTGTGAGCGAACTGGCCGGTGGGAGGCTATTGGTGGCAGAAGTCGGTCTCGAAGGTACCCGGGAATACATTTAAATGAAGTATTCCACACCCACAATCTAACAAATAACCAACAGGACACAGACATCAAGCTGGATAGGGAACACCAGAAAATCAAGCCTAGGTATCAAGGTGTCAGCATCAGTGAGTGGAAGGAGAATCACCCAACACTAAAGCTAGACGCACTCACTGAAAAGGAAGTCAGGTACTTATACGAATCAGACACGCCACCAGATAGACCAATCAGAACAAACAGAAATAAAAGGCCCAACAAGTTCAAAGACTTTGTCATGTCCATACACGCAGACAGCCCAACACCAAACTCATATAATGAAGTGCTAAAGTTACCCCAGGGGGAGAGAACAAAGTGGGAACAAGCTATGGAGAAAGAAATGAATGGCCTCAAAGAACTAGATGTATACATACCCTCCGAGGTTCCAGATGGGAAAAATCCAATTGGGACTAAGTGGATATATAAGATCAAAACTCTGGATGACAATAAAACCCTATACAAGGCAAGACTAGTGGTGCAGGGGTTTGCACAAAAATATCCGGAGGACTACACTAACACATACTCTCTCACAGTCAGAGCTACCCACTGTGAAACAAAAGAGCAGATAGCTGACATACTCATGAAACCTCTACAGAATAAACAACACACCTACTTAAGATCCAAATTAGGCGTATATTTGTAATACGTTCGCTCACAAGCACAGTTAGTTAGGCATTTAGAGGGGGTTTTGTCATATATAAATGCCTAACTCACAAGCCACCCCCTGCCTGGTACTGCAAGGGTTAACACCCACACCCTCGCCTCCATCACCACTCCTCCTTACCTTTGACCACACCTCCCTGGTACTTAAGGGGCATACACGAGGTGCTGGCCAGTCCCACATCTCCCCCTGTAAGAGAGCAGAGCTGGGTAAATAAATATGATTGTAACATACCATTGACTCTGAGTATTTCTTGGGCTAGATCCTCGTACATTAACAGTTGGTGTCTTCCAATTGAATCCAGGCATGGAATCCTGGAACGAACCCCACATTGTTGTCCCCAATTCAGGTCTGAACCTGGTGCCGAGGCCAATGAAGGATGCCAGACACGAGATGCAGGTTTTGATTGCTTTTTATTGGAGTACTCCAAGGAAAAGGGGCCCTGGCCAAAATGCCAAGAACCAAGAACAAAGGATTAAGAAAGCTTTATACAATTTCACTAAAGCAGAAGACAGGACAAGGTGGGATGATAAGAAATATCATCTAATAAACATTTTAGTAATGATCTAACAATTTGTTCTATTGATCTCTGGCTGTCCCTATTCCTAAGCCTTAGCTAATGAATGCTCCAGGAGTTATCTAATACACATTGTATTTGCTCCAGGCCATCTCTATTCCTCACTTCTAGCTGAGGTCTGCAAGATGCCTAACTCTTTATTACTGTCAAAACTGTCTCTGTTCAATTCCCAGGAAAGAGAAATCCTTGGCTCCATAGATTTAGAGAAAAGTACTAGGAACAAACTGAATGCAAAATGGTTTCAAGCAAGCTCTGAGGCACCAGAGCAGGAACAGCACAGATAAAGATACAATATACAGCCCAGCCGCCTTGTAGCTAGGAAACCGGAGGCCACTGCATACCAGAGCCAACTGATAACATGGCCTTGACATTAACTGCAGTTGCAAAGCTGCGATGTAAAATTCCCCCCGCCCCATTTTATGGCAGCAAGCGTCAGGCTAGCTGACAGTTACTTTTATCAGCTTTCTAACTACCCAGAATTGTTACAAGCTTTACACGTGCATATTTCCTGTGAATAAGCATTCTTTATTCTTGCCAGACAGACTCCACAATTACAGGCTTCCTGATTTACTTTCAAGTGTGTGCTTTGCTTTATTTTAGCAGACAGCCCATCAACATTGTATCTTTGAATGAAACTTGGTTTCCTTAAGCTTTGCCTGAGGGCCATTTTAGTGGAGGAAAGACAGGAGTGGTTTTCTGTCTATTCTTAAGGGGATTTTTTCTTCTTCTCCCTTTTGGGGGATTGTCCTTGGAGGAATATTCTACTCCGGGGGTAATATTTTATTCTGGGGAGGGGGCTCCCTTTACAGAATAATCATACAAATAGTCTGGCTTCCAATGCTTCCATTAAATTGAAAGTAAGTGGCTGTGAGAGAACTCCTATAGCCCCCCTAAAATAATACTGTAGTACTAGTCACTGCTTAGGGAAATAAGAGGAAGTTTCAATAAAGGTGAATATTTGTAGCTCAGGGTTGAAATAAGGGTGAAGGATCAGATGATGGAATGCATGTACAGATGAGGCCCTGGGGATCAGAGGAAGGGTCACATGTGGAGATAGGACCCAGGTGTGGATGGAATGGACATGAGAGTGAGGAATATGAATTCTGATAAAACATTTTCTCTTGTCTTCATTTCTTTGCCTGTCTTCTCTCACTGCAGAAGGAGGCAGGGGTCATGGGGGGTGAGGGTGTTGCCTCAGACAAAGACTTAAAACTGCTTTTACTTTTCTCTGTGGAAGGAGGGGGGTTGGGGGTGCTGCCTCGAGCTGCTCTGCAATAGCACTTTACCTGTTAGAAAACCACTAGCCAGGATATTAGACACAAGAATAGCTCGCTTATGAGAAAACCCCCCAAAACCACATAGCTGGCACACTTTGCAAGATACCCGTGACCTGGGGTGAAAAACAGGTGATGCGACATTTAGCTATTTAGCATAAAAGGTTTAGGGGGCTGAAATCCAAATAACCAATCAATATTATCTGTTATGCATGCATTATTAGGGGAAGGGCAAAGGGTTGAATGCGACCACCCGTTGACTATAAAAATTGCTGTAAGATTCTAATCTGGGCCCTTGGTTAGCTTTCAAACTGGGGTCCTTATATCTTGGTACCAAAATAAAAGTATAATTCTGTATCACACCTTGTGTCTGGTGACATATCGGCTTCAACACCAAGCAAGAGCCCAGTTTTGGGGACAACAAGGGGTCCTTGGTGCTCTCTGACCTTGCTTGTTTTCTTGCAGACATTTCATTACCCTAACTAAGTAACATCATCAGTGCTAGTAAGCAGTGCTGTTTGCTGTCAGTTTATATTCTGGTGTCTTGCCTGTCTCTCTGTGCATGTATGGTGTGTGTGTGTGTTGTGTTAGAGATTCTTTGTTTGGGCTGTTTACTGATGGCTCTTTGACAGTTTCTTGATTGGAGTATTGCTTACTTGATTGTTGGTCTGAAGTTAACCTCTATGCTGATCAGGTTGCTGATTACTGGTGGAAAGATGCTGGAGTCTTTTTGTTCTCTTTTGGGCTGGTTGTCTCTTTTGCATAGTCTATAGATGTTGTTAATGTGTATGTGTCTGATTTGTCAGAGTGCCAGGCTTCTAGAAATTCGCTGGCATTTTTGGATTTGGCCTGGTCTAGGATTGTCACATTTTCTCAATTGAAACTATAGTTAAATCTGTCTATACGTTGTGAAATTAAAGAATTTTCATCATGTCTTGTGACTGCCAGTTGGGGTTCATGGATGTGTTCTGCCAGTCTTCTGCCTGTTTGTCCTACATAGTGGTTATTGCAGTTCTTACACTGTATGTTGTAGATGACTCCTGTTTTTTCTTCTGGGGTTGCTGGGTCTTTTGGTTTGTTTAGGACCGTGATGGCGAACCTATGGCACGGGTGCCACAGGTGGCACGCGGAGCCATATCAGTGGGCACGCGAGCATTGCCATAGCTCACCTCCAGCGTGCATGCGTGCGCCGGCCAGCTGACTTTTGGGGCTTACGGTCCAACCCAAAGTTGGGAAGTGGGCTGTTTCCGGCCCCCGGAGGTGGGGGAGGCCGTTTTCGCCCTCCCCAGGCTCCTAGAAAGCCTCTGGAGCCTGAGAAGGGCGAAAAACGGGCCTAACAGGCCCACCAGTAACCTTTTTGCCGTCGCATGCCAAAAGCAGGGGAGCGCAGTGGGGTCGCGCGCACATGCGGGGGGTCATGCGTGCATGCATGGGGGGCACGGGGGGCATTGAATTATGGGTGCGGGCACATGAGGGCATGACCCCCCCACGCTCCCCCCATTTTTGGCACACGACGGCAAAAAGGTTAGCCATCACTGGTTTAGGATGTTTGGAAGGGCTTTAGTTGGCTTGTTACACCGATTCCATGTGGTTGTAGTTGTATGTTGATGGTTTCTGAGATATTCTTGATGTATGGTAGTGTAATTTTTTTAAGGGTTTGTGTTGGTTGTCCTGTATTGGTTTGAGTGATCAAGGACTTTTTTATAAAGTTGCATGGGTATCCATTTTGTTGGAATGTGTTGCATAGATGCTCCATTTCCTTTTTCTGCTGTTCTGGGTTGCTGCAGTGTGTTTGGGCTCATTTTTTAAAAGTCCTTAGACAGCTTCTCTTGTGGGAGGTTGGATTGTTGCTTTGGTAGTGGAGCACCTGGTTAGTATGATGCTGTTCTATGCAAAAAGTTATGCAAAAGTAGCATATTACAAAGTCCAACTAGCAATTTTCAGTTACTTAACACATTTTCTCTGCAGTCATGGCCATCTGAAGATTATTATGTTAAGTATAAAACTTAGTGTTGGAAGAAATGTCCATCTGGGTTCAGTTCCAAGTGGGGAGAAAGATACTGGAAACATGGAAGCTGTTTGGAAAGATGGTTTAATGGTGGACAGGACCACATGGTTTGAGATCCTGGGCAATCGAGCACATGGGTAAGAGACAGAGAGAGAGAGAGTGTCAGCGTTCCAGAAAACCCCCAACTCCCAGTAAAGACGCGGAAGCAGGCATTTTCCAAAGTTCTTTTACTAGAATAGGTAAACTGGCACATCTGGGAAATCCCAAATCCGAAAAGCCTGGGCTTTCCTTCAGTAATACAAAGTTCCCAAAACCATCCCCTTTCTCCCCAGTCGATCACATGCTCCAATCAACATCCGTTCCACTTCGACCCAGCCCCTGACCACTCCTCCTCCAGATGCTGGATCGCCCTGACCTTGACCTATAGGAAGAATGCTATTATATCTACTAATTCCCCTCTCCTAAATCCCCCCTCCTACTTTCCCACACATGAGGAGGTGGCAGTATTGAAGCTTCTGGCCTAATATGGCTTCCAAGGCTGACAACAGGTCTATTACAGTCCAAATCACCGTGTTCCCCCCACTTTTCAGCAGCCCTACTATAAAGTCCATTGTGATCTCCTCCCACGGCCTTGTTGGCTCTGCTACCGGTTGCAGCAGTCCAAGGGGTTTTCCTGGTTGTTTCTTCATTGTGCCGCAGATGGTGCAACTTTTCACATAACTGTCCATGTCTTTCTTTATGCCGGGCCACCAGAACTGCCTCCGGGCTAAGTGTAAAGTCTTTAGGAACCCAAAGTGGCCTGCCGGTTTAGTGTCGTGGCTCCCCTGGAGTATTAGGGTGCATAGGGATTCCGGGAGTTTCGTCCCCTTCCATGCGAGGTCATGTCTTTTTGACAAGATGTGTTGGTTGTCTCAGAACCAGGGGTCTGTTAGCAGTTCAGTTTTGAATCTTCTGGTTAGGTCGCTCGCTGGTTGGTCTTGCCGGTAGCGGCATTGTCGTCTGGTGGTCACTTGGACACCTATTTGAGTAGTGGGATCAATGGCATCCACCACCTGCTCCCGTTCACATTTGCACTGAGGCATGCGGGAGAGGGTGTCCACTAGAAAGTTCCTTCCCCCTGGAATGTGCTTTAGTACGAAGTCGAAATGGTTGAAGTATTGAGCCCAGCGGACTTGTTTGGGTGATAGTTTCTGCGGGGTCCTAAAGGCCTCCAGATTTTTGTGGTCAGTCCAGACTTTGAACAGTTTCTGGCCTCCTTCCAGCAGGTGTTGCCAGGTTAGCAGTGCCCATCTCACCGCGAAAGCCTCCTTTTCCCATGCGGCCCATCGTCTCTCTGTGTCTGTGAGCTTGCGGGAGGTGTAGGCGCAGGGCTGTAGGTTTCCTTGGCTGTTTCTTTGGAGTAGCACTGCTCCCACTGCCATGTCGCTGGCGTCTGCTTGGATAACGAAGGGTTGTTCGGGGTCAGGATGCTTCAGCACCGGTTCCTTTGCAAACATTTCTTTTAGTGTTTCAAATACCTCTTGGCAGGTTAGGTCCCACTGTAGATGTTGTCCTGGGTAGGGTTTCATTCCTGGGCTCTCTGTCTTTAGGAGGTCCGTCATGGGTTTGGCAATCTTCGCAAAGGAGGGGATTAATTGCCTGTAGAAGTTAATGAACGCTAGGAAGCTTTGTCGCTGTCTACGGGTGCGAGAGGGTTGCCAGCCTAGGACTGGTTGCTACCCTGAACAATTTTACCAGGAGTCAACACAGAATTTAGATGGGGCACCCCTCCTTTTAGAGAAGGCCAATTTCGTGTGTGATGACACCTCAAATCATTGCAATAACCATACAACTTCCCTTTGTATTAATCAAATTTCCTGATGCGCTGCAAAAGAGGATCCCCTCTCCATCATAACCTGGAATATAGTGGGTTGGACTGTTCCATCAAAAGACCAACTTTTTTTTGACTATATATCACAATTTGACATTCTCTTCTTACAGGAAACCTGGGCCTCCGCAGAGATACAGTTAGATGGTTATTGGGTTACCTCTATCCCAGCTGTCCCAAGTAAGGTGGGGGGGAGAGCTAAAGGGGGTATTGTGACGTTAGTGAATACATCCTTGCAATTTAAATGTGTATCACTGCCACCTTTGCAGCCATGGGTTGTGACTACCTTACTCTTATTTAAACAGGTGGAGATTTTGCTTTTCAATATCTATATTCCCCCACTCAATAAGAATAATTTGATCAACAAGATTTGGGACGGCATAGAAGATTTTATCCTGGGCTGCTTAGATAAATACCCTACAGCAGCAATAATTATTGGGGGGAGGGGACTTAAACGCTAGGATGGGCCCAAACAATCAAGCATTATTTAACTCAGCAACTTCAGCAACTTCCCTGATCTGCTACGAGATTTTATTCCATTCGGGGTTTTATATTGGCTGTTTTTAGGATTTCTTATGGTTACATGTTTTTATTCTGTGCGCCACCTTGAGTCCTACGGGAGAAGGGCGGCATATAAATTTAATAAATAATAATAATAATCAATTTAAGATCCATTATGATGAGAATGTACCAGGAGAACCCCTGCATCCCAGACAATTTAAAGACACTAAGGAAAATCGGGCAGGACTGTGTGTAAAACAGATGACTGTACGCTTGGACCTTTGTATCCTGAATGGTTCCACTTGGGGTGACTACCCAGCAGACGATACTTATCGAGGAGCAGGAAGAAAATCCACAGTTGATTACCAGATAATATCATACGACCTCCTGAAGTTCTTGCAGAAGATGGAGGTAGACTCGCATCTAGAAAGTGATCACAATTCACTTATCCTTACTCTTACATTACACCAGAAATTACTAAGGGTTGGCTCAAACTACCTACCCAGATTAGAGAGCCAAAATACTCAGGTAAAAATTAAATGGACCGAGAAAAATGCAAAGGAAGTTACTAAGCGGATGTTAATTCCAGAAACCATAGAATTACATGCATCTCTACTAAGAAGTAAGTTTGAAGGACCATACTTAGAGGAGTTTGAAACGTTAATTTCAAATTTGAAATCGGTTCTCACTAAGAGAATACTAGCTCACTGCAAAAAGCCAGTTTTAAAGAACAAAAAATGGTTTGATAGAGGGACTTCTGGTTGGCACTGCCGTCATTGTGGACGGTCTTCCCAGACTGCCAGCCCCGTGATATCGTTAAAGCCGACTTGACAGCATTAATCGGCTGTCTGACGGCTTCTAATCCTCGTGACAAGAGATTAACACTAAGTGCAATGTCGGGTCTGGTCCAACTACTAATGTACAACAGTGACCCAATGACTGAACGATAAAGTGTTTGATCCTCGAACTCAGGACTCGGTTCTTGTGTCAAGTTGTGAAAATCTGTTTGCATGGGTGTCTTTGTTGTGTTAGCATCCTTCATGTTGCAATGATGCAAAATTTGTTCAATTTTATCTTCTTGTGAAAGACTAAACCCCTTCTGTGTTTTGTCAATCTGAACACCTAAATAAGTGCTAATATGACCTAAAGATTTCAATGTGAAGTATCTCTGCAAAGCTTTGGCAAAACTTTCACTCATCTGCTTATTTGGACCAATATAAACAATGTCATCAACATAAACAAGAACTATTTCATATGCATTGTTAGATCTTTTTGTGAACACGCACTCATCAGTTTCGGACTTAATAAAGCCCATTGAATTTAGTTTGTCAGTAAGACATAAGTACCACATTAAACCAGACTGTTTCAGACCATAAAGACTTTTTTGTAGAAACCAGGTATCCCCTTCTTGCTGTCGGAACCCTGGAGGACCTCTCACATAGATTTCTTCGTCTAGGTCAGCATGTAGATAAGCCGTGTCCACGTCGAACTGGAAAACTTCTAAACCAAGGATAGTTGCAGTTGCTAAAGCAATTTTTACACTCTCAGTTCTGACTGTCGGTGAGTAGGTATTTGTGTAGTCCTCAGGATAACGTTGAGCGAAACCCTGAGCTACAAGTCTGGCCTTGTACAATGACTCACCATTTGGTTTCTTTTTGATTCTGTAGACCCATCGAGTGCCAATGATTCTTTTGTTTGCTGGAGGTGTTGCAGGTGTAAATACTTTAAGTTTCTTTAGACTGTCCATTTCAACCTGCATTGCATCATACCACTTCTCTTGCTCTGAATCAGGAAGATACTGGATTTGTGTGAACGTATCAGGTGGAAGTGTAACATTGCAAATCAAAGGCAAGGGTGCTTTTGTCAGTTGCCACGAAAATCGTTGTGGAGGGATTCCTTTTGTGGCCCTCTTGGAACGTCTTGGAACAACAGTCCATTCTTCTTCTGCTTCGTCCTCGTCCTCACATTCGTCGCTAGCATCAGCATCTGCGGCTCGTGAAGACGGAACATCGGGTGGAGAAGAACTGGTGGATGGAACATTTGCCTGTGAATCTTGGTCATCAGGCTGCGTGGCATCAACAACATCATCTCTAGGAAAATAAACTCCAGGATCATTGGAATGAATCCTGGACCAGTCAACATCTTCCTCAAAATTAGCAGATTGGGAAATCACAATTACATGTTTAGAGTCAATAAATTTGCTCCATTTTGAGTTATCATCAATACCCATAAATCTCAGTCTCTTTGCTACTGGACCTCCTTTTCTTCTTTGAGCTAAGGGAATGTTCACCATAGCGTATGAACCAAAAATGTGGAGGTGCTTGAGATCGGGCTTGTAACCATACATCATGAAGAAAGGAGTCTGATTTATTACACTGCTCCAAGTACGGTTGACAATGTAATTTGCATATTTGATAGCTTCACCCCAGTATGGCATACTAAGGTTGGCGTCTTCTAGGAGACAACGCATCATGGTTTGCAGGACCCCTTGTCGTCGTTCTACGACCCCGTTATGAGCCGGTGTGTAAGGAGCTGAAGTCTGATGGATAATTCCATTCTTACGCATCCAGTCCTGGAAACGCTGAGACATGAATTCGGCACCACGATCACTCTGGATTCTGGCGATGCGAACTTGGTGTTGGGTAGAAACAAGGGCTGCAAAGTCTTTAAAGATCTGAAAAGTCTCAGATTTTTCTTTCATAGGATATACATATCCATATCTAGAATAATTATCAACAATTGTTAGAAAATATTTCCTGCCACCAAGTGTCGGCGGAAATGGACCGACTATGTCAGTGTGTACCAAATCAAAAATGCGTGTTGACAGGCGTGTAGCGTGTTTGGGAATGGCTGCTGCTTTGGATTTGGCCTTCTTGCAGACAGCACAATCCAAAAACACCTTACACCCCTTTAGATCCAAACCTTTTGCGAACTCCGGCATTTTTCAAGGAACACAGAAACTGGCATGCCCCAATCTTCTATGCCATTTGTGGATACACCTGTAATGCAAAGGTTTACCAGTTAGTGAATTTTCAACATTGACAGTTTTATGAGGAACCTCAGGCTTGCTCTGA
>WNWU01012758.1:4133-15930 GCA_012654045.1 Ptyas mucosa
CCTTCCTTCCTTCCTTCCTTCCTTCCTTCCTTCCTTCCTTCCTTCCTCCAGACTTCGCACCCGGCTCCTTCGCATCTTCTGTGCCACTCTCCTCAGTGGCTGTTCTAAACCTGTTCTAAATCTTCCTTCTGTGAAAATTCCTCCTGGCTGGGAATCCTGGAGGCTGTAGTCTTGGAAAGGATAGGGAAGGGGAGGATGGGCCTGGGAGTCCCCAAGGGCGGAGGGCGCCGCTTGGGGAAAGAGAGGCGTTGCTAAGGCCCGCCTGCTTTCTCCGCGTCCGACAGGGCGGTCGCTAGGGGGCGTGGCCGGTTGCCAAGGAAACGTCTTCTCCCTCTCTCATTTTCTCACTTTTCCCCCCACCTGCGAACAGCTGCTCCTGGGCCGTACCATCTTGGCGGCGGGCGGGGGTGTCCTTCGTCCAAGGGAGGGGGGGAGAAAGGAGGGAGGGAGATAGGTCCGCCCTCCGGGGGCGGTATTTTTCGCTCCTCCCTCCCCCTGTCCTTCCCTCCAGCTGCTGTTCCGTTGGTACGGCCCGTCCCTCCCGTCAATGGCGCTGCTGCCTCTCACGGCCTGCAGGGGGCGCTCCAAGGTCCTAAATGTGTGAGGGAAGGCGCGATGACTGGCCGCCTTCGCACGACCCGCCTGACCCGAGTCAGACCCTCCCAAACACGCTTAAAGGGGGCGAGGCTTTTAAAGGGAATTATGTGATTCCTCACGCTTTCTCTTGGCCATTTTTCTCTCTTCACGTTCACTTTCTTCATTTTTTTTTCTTTCAGGACTGTGAAGAGAATAAAATTATCCATTTTTTATTTTATTTTTTGCTTCTCAGGGCTAAACATGGCCAAAAACATCAAACTCTCTCAATGGAAGCGAACGGAGACATTTCAGTGATGTACGGATAGTCCTCGATTTACAACGGCTCATTTAGTGGCCGAAATGACCACAGCACTGAGAAAACCGATTTAGGACTGTGGGAAGCCATCGCCGCCGCTTCCTCCTCCAGAGAATGAAATATTTTGGGGGAATATTGAAAGAGGCAGAATATTACATTTCCCCGAAAGGAGAAATGGAGAAACGTGTTCTTAAAGGCAGAAAGCAGCCCCAACGGCCTCCAGCAGATGCCCAAAGTCCTCAGAGATGGAGATTTTTGTGCCCATGAAGAAATCCAGGCCGGCCTATTCACAAACAAAATGTTGCTTTCAACCCGCCTTCCCCAGAAGGGAATTAAAAGTAGAAAAACAAAGACTGCTAAAATCTACATCCCCCGCCCAAATTCAAAGGACAGGACATGCATGACCTCTCGGACATCATAGGATTAACCCGCTACCATGGAAATAGCAAAAAAACATAAGGCTCAACTATCGTATTTTACGGAGTATAAGACGCATTTAAGATTTCGAAGAGGAAAAGAAGAAAAAAATGTTTTTGGCCTCCGTGCATCCAGTTTTTGCCCTCCCCGGTCCCAGGAGCCACTCTGCAGGTCTTCCAAACCGTCTGCGCGTCCCGTTTTTGCAAAAAATGGGCCTGTTTTTGGCAAAAACGGGACTCACGGGGTGGGATTTCAGGAGGCAAAAACTGGCTGTATTCGATGTATAAGATGCACCAACATTTCCACCCTCTTTTGGGGGGGGGAAATGGGCCTTATACGCCGAAAAGTAGGGTTCATTGCACAATCCCCTGCAGCATCTCAGAACCCTATAAAAATCCATGTGCTCCTCAAACCAATTTGATCAGCTGTCCCAAAACTGCATGTTTTTGTTGGTTCCTCTCATCAGTAAAACACTTTTCTTAAGCAGCCTCCATTTTATTCCCAGCTTGGAACCGGAACCTGGATTTTTTTCTTTCAAAAGAAGTGAATGGAGCCATTTCAATGATGTACGGGGAGTCCTTACAACGGTTCATTTAGTGACCTTTTTGAGTTTACATCGGCACTGAGAAAAGTGACTTGGGACCATTTTTCACACTTAACGACTGTTGCAGCGTCCCTGTGGTCGCAAGATCAAAATTCAGGCACTTGGCAACTGGCTCATGTGATAGTGGCAGTGTCCCGGAGGTCACGGGATCCCCTTTTGCGACCTTCTGGCAATTATAGTCAATGGGGAAGCCAGATTCACTTTACAACCGTGTCACTAACTTATCAACTGCAGTGATTCACTTAACAACTGTGGAAAGAAAGGCATCAAATGAGGCAAACATTCACTTAACAAATCTCTCACTTAGCAATGGAAATTTGGGGCTCAATTGTGGTCGTAAGTTGAGGAGTACCTATAGTGTGTTCTCTGACTAACTTTACTTTCTTCCAAGTTAACATAAAGGCCAGTGTTAATCTTCTAATCCAATTTTTTAATCCCGAAAGATTAAGGGAGGGATCTGACACCGTTTACATGCAAACCAGGTGCAGAATTGGCAAATTATAGCTTGCAAACTAGGTGCACCATTGGCGAGTTGTGGCTTGCAAACCAGGAGTACAATTGTGAGTTATGCCTTGCGTACCACGTGCACAACTGGTGATTTATGGCTTGCAAACCAGGTGCATAATTGGTGAATATTAGTTTGCTTCCTTTCTGCAAACCTCCAACATTAAGTGCTTTGTTCAAAGTCATTCGACATTTTTGACCTTTATTTGATCTGATAAAGCATGAATTGTTTCAAGGTACAACCTACAAGCCCGGAGATAATCTATAATACAACATTCATAATAGTTAAACAAGGCAAGTGACTTGCAAATAAACACGTTCTCAGTTATGGAAAAGCAATATCTGCTAATTAACATCCTTTGTTTGAGTTAGCCTTGTTAGACTTGTCGGGTTTGCTTGCTTTTCTTCAAGGGCGTTTTGGAGGTCTGCAATATAAACCACCAGCTTAAGGAAACAGAAGATGACAAAATGCTCGGGTTTATGCCTTGTCCAGGAGTGGGAAAACGTCACTTCCAATATTTCAAGAAAGAAGCTCAGCCCACTTCAGATGGATCTAAATCAGGGATGTCCAACCTTGGTGACTTGAAGACGTGCGGACTTCAACTCATAGCATAGCTGGCTGGGGAATTCTGGGAACTGAAGTCCACAGGGCCAAGGGCGTGACACGGAGCTCATCAAGTGGTTGTCACCAGGCAGGTGGGAGGTTACTAGATTTTGTACTGGGGTTTTTACCTTTGTAAACTGCCCAAAGTCACCAAAAGTGAGGTTGGCAGCCATATAAATTAAAAAAATCAATCAATCAGTCTTCTGGCTCTAGAATTTCCATCATTGGTTTCATAGGGTATTGTACACCAGATGTGGTCAATCTATACTATGCAGTATTCCAAGTGTGGCCTTACCAAAGCATTATAAAGTAGTATTGACACTTCACGTGATCTTCATTCTATCCCTGTTTATGCAGCCTAGGATTGTGTTGGCCTTTTGGGCAGCTGCAGCACACGACCGGCTTCTGCCCAATTTGGTTAAATACAGCAGCCTCTTGCCGCAGAGATCAACGTGGGGGACAGGCCTTGTCTTATCACCCTCTTGATCTGTGATCACATCTGAGAAGTGATTGTGCAGCTTAAACGTGCAGCTTTCTACAAAGCTGAGTGATCCATTCAGCCGCGCACCCTTAGTTTGACAATTTGCCCATTGTCTTGCTGTGCAGACAATAACCCAACTGTGAAGCCTGCGGATGGGGAGTCCCCAGGCTGAGCATTGGGTGTAAATGCAGACACTGAGACTGGATCGGATTTAATCAAGGATCCTTGCAAACACAGAGCTCGTGAGGACGCTGTTGGGGCTGCGCCAGCCTCAGAGTGCCAGGAATGAACGACTGGTAGAAGAAGACGCACAAACTTCTTTTCAGAAAGACGACCTGAGTTTTCCTGGGAAAAAAAAAGGCCTGATTAATTGGGTAGATCTTCATAGGTTTCACCCCATCTGCTTCTTAGAAACAACTGTAAGCTGAAAAGGATAGAAGCAATACGGTAGTTCTTGACTTATGAATGTTCATTAACTGACCTTTCAAAGTGACAATGGCACTGAAAAAATGGGACTTATCACCATTTTTCACACTTACGATCCCTAGCATATGCTTGCCGACTGGCTCGTATTTATGACGGTCGCAGTGTCCCTGGGTCATGCGATCCCCTTTTGCGACCTCCTGACGAGCAAAGTCAAGGGGGAAAGCCACTTTCACTTTTAACAACCGGGTTGTTAAATCAAAAATTAGACAGGTAGCCCTTAATTTACGACCAAAATGGAGCCCAACGTTTGCGTGGCTAAGTGATACATTTGTTAAGTGAGTTTTGTCCTATTTTACGACCTTTCTTGCCTCAGCCGTTAAGCAAATCACTCCATTTGTTAATTTAGTAACCCGGTTGTTAAGTGAATCTGCCTTCCTCCTTGACTTTGCTTGTCGCGTGACCCAGGAACACTGCGACCGTCATAAATACGAGTCAGTGGCTAAGCATCTGAATTCTGATCCCATGACCACGGGGATGTTGCAATGGTAATCAGCGTGAAAAACGTTCCAAGGTCACTTTTTTCAGTGCCATTGTAACTTTGAACAGTCACAACATACAGTAGTGGCCCAAATTGTGGAAACCTTTTGGGAAAAGTGTATTTTCTAAAACTAGCTAATAACACCTCTTTATTTTGGGAGTAGTACCATAAAATTATATATCAATGGAAAGATAATTTAATCAAGGACGTAATGCAATAACTGTTAGGAAGGATTTGCTATTGGAATAGCAGTTGGCAGTATAAAGAAGAAAAGGGAAACACGTAGAAAAAAACGAGATATACAAAGATGATCACCATGTCAATTAATACTTAGTTGGGTCACCTTTAGCATGAATGACGGCCTTACAACGTCTTCCCATGGAGGGAACCAAGTCTTTTAGTTCTGCAGCTGTTCTAATGTGAAACCAAGATTGAAGGATGGCTTCGATTAACTGGGTTTTATTGCTGGGTCGCTTCTGACTAACAAGCTTCTTTAGTCGGTTCCATAGATTTTCAATTAGGTGAAGGTCCAGGCTCTTCCCAGGCCATTCCAGCAGTGGAATAGGATTCTCTTGAAACTCCATAAAAAAAAAAAAGTGGTGTTATTAGCCATCAAACCTCAAAAATGCACTTTTTCCAAAAGGTTTCCACAATTTTGGCCACTTCTGTATACATATGCTACATATATACATAATTTTGTATTTATGTACTTATTTATTTTGTCAGGTTTATGCAGTGTCTATTGGAGGTGGTGACCCTTTGAGAGCCGTATGACATTTCATTTTAATGTATGTAGGCCGGTCGGTGTACACTCAAAGTGACAATAAAGTTACTCTGAGCCTTAAATCTAAGTCACTAAATGAACTGTTGTAAGTCTGCCTGTACAAGAGATGCTCCCGAAGGCCACGCAAACACTGACAAGCAAACCAACAAAACCTGATTATACTTAACAACGTTTTTTTCCCCCCTTCCAGTGGGGCAGCTTCTTGTAATTTACAACGTCATCTTAGCGAGGTCAGCTTCTGGAACTAACGAGTGGGGGGAAAAAGCAACCTTGTAAGAGGAGATCTCTCTCTCTCTCTCTCTCTCCCTCCCTCCTTCCCTCCCTCCCTCCTTCTCTTCCTCCCTCCCTCTCTCTCCCTCCCTCCCTCTCTCTCTCTTTTCCTCTCTCTTCCTCCCTCCCTCTCTTCCTCCCTCCCTCTCCCTCCCTCTCTTTCCCCCCTTTCTTTTGCTCCCTCCCTTTCTTTCTCTCCCTCCCACCTTCCCTCGCTCTCTCTTCCTCCCTTCTTCCCTCCCTCCCTCTCTTCCTCCCTCCCTCCCTCTCTCTTCCTCCCTCCCTTTCTCTCTCTCTCTCTTCCTCCCTCCTTCCCTCCCTCTCTTCCTCCCTCCCTCCCTTTCTCTCTCTCCCTCCCTCTCTTTTCCTCTCTCTTCCTTCCTCCTTCTCTCCCTCCCACCCTCCTTCTCTTCCTCCCTCCCTCCCTTTCTCTCTCTCTCTCCCTCCCTCTCTCTCTTCCTCCCTCCTTCTCTCCCTCCTTCTCTTCCTCCCTCCCACTCTTCCTCCCTTCTTCCCTCCCTCCCCCTTCCTCTCTCTTTCCCTCCCTTTCTTTCTCTCCCTCCCACCTTCCCTCGCTCTCTCTTCCTCCCTTCTTCCCTCTCTCTTCCTCCCTCCTTTCCTCCCTCCCTCCCTTTCTCTCTCTCTCTCTCTTTGCACCACCAAGCCCTGCCTTCCTTAAGCTGAGTTAATCTTTCTAGACATCTGCAGGCGGCATTAAATGTACTTTGTCCAACCTTCGCATGGTTCGAGGGCAACCTTCGCATGGTGACTCGAGTTCGGGTATTACCAGCCACAGGACAGAGCACCTGAAGCTCCCGCGGAGGCGGAGATTTGCAAGTTCCTACTGGCAGGATTCGAAGGGGGCGGCATGGACGACTGCGATTCCCTCAGCGTGGGGCTGCCCTTGAAAAAACATCTGGAGACTTCAATCAGTTCAAAATAAAGTGGCGGTAGCCCACATAACGACTGAGATCCAAATTTCCATTGCTAAGCGTCACAGTGGTTAAGCGGGCTTTGCCCCGTTTTACGACCTCTCTTGCCACAGTGGTGGCAACCGTGTGACTAATTTAACCACCGCGGGGATTCACTTAACAACTGTCAGATATATACTGATGGTCGTGCTCATTCAGTCTATGCGGAAGTTATTTAGGCCATACAGTTTCAGGTTTAAAAGTTATTTTATTATTTACAAATATACAATAATGAACAGGGTGTCCTGCTGCATTTATTACCCTGACTGTATAACTCAGAGGTTGAGAGGGAGAGAAGTTCACTGTTGTCTTGCAGAGATGGATGGAAAGAATTAGGGAAGATATCCAATTGATTTGTGGGTATGACTCCAATAAGGGAGTTCATTGGTTTATACAGTCACATGGGATGTCTGTAGACTTAGAAGACTTAACCCCTTCTGGTGCCTGGGGCATCATACGTAGGCAATATCTGACAGACCCCTTCTATTGCCAAGTGTGATGGAACAGTGCTCAAAGATAATAATAAACAAGTATAAGAAAAATAAATTATAAGTACAGTCCAACTGATTTGCAGTGGTTCCAATGTGTTTCACAAGGTACAGGTTTAGTTAAGAAATCAGCAATTTGATCCTTGGTATCGCAATAAACAAATTCAACAAAACCCTTTTTAACTAGGTCTCTCACATTTTTATAACGTATATCAATATGGCGAGATCTGAAGCTGACATCATCCCTGACCGAAGAGGCTATGACGGACTCATTGTCCTCGTGGAGAGTGATAGGTAGTGAAGGTTGTGTCCAAATGTCTGAAACTAATTCATATATCCATGTGAGAAGTGTGCAAGCGTCAGAAGCACTGGCATATTCAGCTTCGGCCGTGGAATTAGCAATGAAGTTTTGGCGACAAACGCGCCAATCTATGGGGCAACCATTTAGGAAGTATATAAAGCCTGATGTGCTTTTTCTTGATTTTTCATCCCCTGCCCAATCGGCATCTGAATAACAGGTAAGTTTTGGGGTTACCCCTTCATCAGGTTCTAATAATAAGACCATATCTTTTGTATTATGCAAATATCTGAGTAACCTTTTCATAGCAACCCAATGTTGTTCTTTAGGCTCATCTACTTGTCTAGATAAGAGATTTGTACTTAATGATATATCGGGTCTACTCCATCTGCTGATATAAAGGAGTGATCCTATGATGGATTGATATTGAGCTTTATCATGATGCTTGTTACCGTCTAGATAAGCAATTTTATTATAGTCAGTGCGCATGGGTGTATCTGTGGGGTTGCAGTTTTCCATGCCACATCTTTGTAGCAGGTCTTCAATCTTATCCTTTTGTGAGAAGCAAAAACCTCTATCAGTTTTAAAAATTTGTACACCCAGATATTGGTCTATATGACCTAAGGTCTTTAAATTAACATGTTCTCTTAATTTGTTTGCAAATTGTTTGCTGGATTGTTCGTTGGGCCCGATATAAATCAAATCATCAACATAGATTAAAATAATTTCTTTTCCCCCTTCATAAGGTTTTGTCATTACGCACTGGTCAGATCGAATTTGATTATACCCCATTGATTTTAAAGTTTTGGTAAGGCAGTCAAACCAGAGCTTGCCCGATTGTTTTAAGCCGTATAACCCTTTGTGTAGCCTCCATGTTTTGCCGAACTCAACTTGGAACCCTGGTGCCCCATTGACATAAATTTCCTCCTCTAATGGTGCATGGAGGTATGCGGTTTGGACATCAAATTGATAGACTTCTTGATTTGAGATAATGGCTGAAGTCAGTGCCGTTTTTACGCTTTCTGGTTTTACTGTGGGGGAGTAAGTTTCATCATAATCTTCGGGAAAGCGTTGGGCAAAACCTTGGGCTACGAGGCGTGCTTTGTATAGATATGTGTTGTCAGGGAGTGTTTTAATTTTGTAAACCCATCGAGTGCCAATTGGGTGTTTGTGTTGTGGAGGTGTTGTTTTTGTGAATACTTTTAAATTTATTAAACAGTCCATTTCTTTGGACATAGCGTCCCACCATTTTAATTGTTCTGATTCCGGTAATTGGAGCATGTGTTTAAAATTTTTTGGAGTGATGGGTATTTGGTTTGTCTGTGTCACATTGTTCACGTCAAATCTTTTAGGTGGGATGCCTTGTGTAATTCGTTTGGATTTTCTGATTGGTAGTTGTGTATCTGTGTTGTTTGTTCGAGGTGTAACTTTTGGTGTTGTTGTTTGTACATGTTGAATTCTCTGTGGTGTATCTGATGTATTTGGTTCTTGGGTTAATACGTATGAGTCATTTGAGTGTATTTTGGTCCAGTTGTGGTTTTCTATGAATGTGGCTGAACGGGAAATTATTACTGTGTTGTTGTTTTTTTATGAATCGATATGCTTTCGAACCTGGTGCATATCCTACGAAACGTAATTTTTTGGACACCTCATTCCCCTTCCGTCTGAGTGGTTTGGGGATATTGACATATGCAAAGCAGCCAAAAACGCGAAGATGTGTGAGGTGTGGTTGAGTGCCATATACAAGAAAATAGGGTGTTTGGTTAATAACCTTATTCCATGTGCGGTTAAAAGTGTAATTGACATATGCAAGGGCTTCTGCCCAATAGCTAGGGGGTACATCAGCATCTAACATGACGCTGCGCATCATGGTCTGTAAGATTCCATTTTTCCTTTCACAAATCCCGTTCTGCTGGGGGGTAAAAGGAGATGTTTTGTAATGTATAATGCCTTTGGAGTCAATCCAGTTTTGAAATTGTACAGATGTGAATTCGGCTCCACAATCTGTTTGAATTTTCTTTAATTTGATGTTGTGTTGGTTTTGTATGAGAGTGTAAAAATTTTTTATTTTTTGAAAGGCTTGAGATTTTTCAGTAAGAGTATAGATACGTCCAAAACGACTGAAATCATCGACTAAATTCAAAAAATATTTCCGTTTGCCCAAAGAAAGTGGAAAAGGGCCTACAATGTCAATGTGTACCAATTCGTATATGTGTTTTGATCGTCTAGTGCTGGTGTGGGGAATTGGGGCTGCCTTTGATTTTGCAGCTTTACAAATCTCACAGTCAAGTTGGATAGGGCAATCCTTAGTGCAGACGCCTTGGGAAAAATTTTGAGTATTGTCTACAGCAACAGTATTGGCATGTGCTAAACGTCTGTGTAATAAATGGGCACAATTATCATGTAAAGGTTCACCTATATGAGTTTGAATTTTTGTTTTCGAGGTTCGGTGGTTTTGTGATGTTGGTGAAGTTGGAGAGAGGTGTGGTATGGTGTGTTGGTCATTATGTGAGTCGGAAGTGTCGTGTGTATTGATATGGTGAGGTGTGGTACCTTCGTGGTGGGTGGCAGGGGTACGGTCGGGATGATTGTCAGGGTCAGGTCTCGATGAGGATTGAGGTAGTTGAGTCGTGGGTGAGGAAGATGTAAAGGAATCTGGAATAAGAAAGGGTAAATCATTAATGACAGAAATATTGGCAATAATATTGTTATCATGTTTGGATTTTATAAAACCGTGTTGATCATCAAGAGATACTGTAAAACCGATTTTACCTAATTTTGAAGTACTCAAAATATTGTGGCCAAAGGTAGGTGTATAGAGCACTTGACTAATTTCCCCTATACCGGGTATAAAGATAGATCCTTCATACTCAACTGTATTGGAAGTACCATTTGCTGCTGTAATAGAGATATCGGTTGGGAGAATATCATATAATATGGATTTGTCATTGGTGGTATGGTGTATGCTTCCAGAATCGATGACCCATAGGTGCGTGGTGTCACGCAGGTATTGTTGGGTGTTGGGAAATATGCCAAGTGTTTGGGATTCAGAGTTAGAATATATAGATTGTTCAGTAGGTTGTCCCCTTCTGTCTTTATAATCTTTGTGTGTGGGACCCTTTCTAATGTAAGATTCAGTGTGCATGGATCTTTTAGGTTCAGTATGTTCTTTGATAGTATGATATCTTTTGTTAGTCTTGTCTGTAGGGGTGTATTCCCTTGTATCATGAGTGTGGGTGATGTTATCACCGTGTGGAGGATGGGAGTTGTAGGTATGATAACGTCCTCTATAGTTACAATAATTAAAATTATTTTGATATTGAGAGGGGTGGTTCTGCCAGTTTTGGCAGAAGGGTTTGTGTGAAGAATGTGAAGGATGGGAATCATGTTTAGAATAAAAGGGGTGGTCAAAAGAAGGAAGGTATCTATCAGTATGGTAGAGTCTTCTATCATAGAGAGGTTCAGATGTATATTTATAAGCATTAGATCGTCTCCTATCTTCATCTATTAATTTGGATTTGATTTCAGCGACGGTGTACATGTGGGTGGGTAGGGAGTGGAGACTATTTATGAATCCTGACCAACCAGGAAAGTGTTTAATAGAATTAAAAATGATACCAATCATGGCAGTTTCAGGTACAGGATGATTGCGTTGAATCAGTTGTTTTCGCATGGATTCGAGGTGGAAAAGATGTTTGGCCATAGATGTGCCTGGTTTATATATGGTGCTATAAAAGTCACCGGCAAGAG
Organism: Ptyas mucosa; assembly: GCA_012654045.1. Lineage (NCBI taxonomy): Eukaryota > Metazoa > Chordata > Lepidosauria > Squamata > Colubridae > Ptyas > Ptyas mucosa. The sequence goes on from WNWU01012758.1 coordinate 15,161, forward strand.
TAGCGATAGTTGCAGGCGAGGGTGTGTTGTAATGTTTTTGTAGGTATTGCCATACTTCTTGTGCAGTAAAACCTGTAGGTATAGAATGAACAATATCACTTTCTAAAGTTGACATAAGAGTGGCATAAACACTATTGTGAAGAAAAGTTAAGTCAGATGACCAAGGTTTGTTAGGGGGAGATTCAATAATAAGGAATGTGCCTTCTCTTAAAAGATGTAAATGAGTTTCATGTTCCCAAGTAGGGAAATTATTACCTGAGGTTTGTAATTTTTTGAAGTTTGGTGATAAAGGTAATGGGCCATGTTGTTTAAAATGTTGCAAAACAGTTTCAAGTTCTAAAGATAAATTTACATTAGTACATAAAGACAAGGAATTATTAGTTTCAATATTTAAATCATTACAGTTTACAGTAATAGAAGGCTGAAATGAGTTACTGTTAGCAGAGATAGGTAATTGAACGTTGGATTGTTGATTGGAGTCGTTTGGTGTGAGAGAAGATGTTGTAGGTGATTCAACGATAGGAGGAATAATGGAGATGGTGGTTGTAGTTTGATTCGGAAGAGCTGCTGCGACAGCGTCGGCTGCAGTAGAAGGTAGGTTGGCTTTTGATGCAAAGGCTGCAAAAATCGTGTGAATTTGTTGTTTGGACGGGGCATCGGTGATGTTGGAGGCGGCAGCAGCAGCAGCGGTGGCAGCATCTTCGGCGATGAGGGGGGGGAGCGAGGCGGCAGCTGCAAAAACTGAGAAAGATCTTTTTACATTGGAAACA
>WNWU01012759.1:0-20175 GCA_012654045.1 Ptyas mucosa
GGTTGTTTTAAAAGAGCCCCCTTCGATTCAAGGAGTGATGCAAAGGGCCTCTCCTTCTCGGAAGAGGTCTCCAACAGCTGACCGTCACCCGCCTCCAGTTCGGCGGAGCTTCTGTTGGTGGCACCATTTTGGTTGAAGAGCTTCATCATCCCTTTCTCAAATTCCTTGAGTTGTGTACTGATGTCCAAGCGAGAAGAGTAGTTGTTGTCCACTGTTTCCAACTCAACCGGGCACAATCTGGGATCCTTTTCCAGAGGGATGACGGACCCTGTGCAAATCTGACCCATCCATTCCTCGGCTAAGGGAATGACCGATGGAAATTTTGGCGTACCTTTTTCCTCAGACATTCCTTTCATCTGTTCTTCCCCTGTTCTATGAACGGTGTCTTCATCCATGTTGTACACATCTGAGGATACGTCCATCTCGCTCTTGCTCTCCAGGTACAGCGATGCACTCTCTGGGTCTTCCTTGGACTCTACGACTGTGTCGGCGACCATGGCATACTGCTCAACGCCATCCTTGCTGTTATCGGAAGCCAAGTCGCAGGTCTTAAAAGTGTCATCCAGAAAGGACTCGTCCACGCCTTCGTCAATGGATGTTTCTGCGAGAAAGTGCTGGAAGGAGACGGAGGCGATGTCATCGTCGTCATCCTCCATGCCGTAGAAAACATCATTCTCCACCGCTTCTCCTTGTGGGAACCGCGTTAAGTCCATGGATTCTGCCTTGAAAAAGAGTCTAGGACGGAAGGGGAGACGCAGAGCTGGTACCATCTGATGGCTCTTCATGGTCTTCACACCATCCTCCAGAGAAGACATAAGTGGCTGGCTTTGAAGTCCACCAGGTCCACCTGCCTCCGTGGGGCCCACTCCAAACACACCCTGAAGCTCAGAAGGAGGCCTAAAGACGCCATCCTTGCTGTTATCGGAAGCCAAGTCACAGGTCTTAAAAGTGTCATCCAGAAAGGACTCGTCCACGCCTTCGTCAATGCCATTGGGGGGCCAGGAGGGATACGTCTGCTCCGCCTCCTGTGGGAGAACCTTCAAGGCAATTTCAGGCGTCACAGGTAGAGAGATCGGCGTGTCAGGCTGGACCTCTCCGCTCGGCCTCAAGGTGGAGGAGAAGCTTTCTGACTCATCTGTGGGGTGGGGGGAGAGAAGGAGGATGGGGGGAAGCAGAAGTAAAACGGTCCACCTGGTAAGAGACACAGACGGATTTAAGCAACTTAAGAGGTTGGGAGGCCTTCATACTACTATTACTACTCTTCCTCCCTGCAAACCCCTTCCTTTTAGCACTGATGATGTTCCCTAGTTGGATCATGGGACATCTGCAAGAAAATACTGAAGCTCAGAGAGCACCAAGGACTGCCCAGTCCTTCCTTCCTTCCTTCCTTCCTTCCTTCCTTCCTTCCTTCCTTCCTTCCTTCCTTTTCTTCCACCTCTTCCTCCTCCTCCTCTTCCTCCTCCCAGCCGCTCCCCTCTAGCACTCAGAAAGGAGAAATCCAGCTAATGGGTCCAGCCCCAACTTTGCCAGCCATGATGGTGGCATTATTTGCTGGCTGGAAACGATCTAAAAGTTGACCCACACTGTTCTATTTGTAGAACTCGGCAAGAACGAGAGAGGCTTGGCTATCGTAACACAATGCTTTATTGCTAACAATAAGAACTCTTGTAACAAGGCAACTCAGTGCGCACGTGTATGCTGTTTGACAACTTGTTTTACCGCTAGCTGCCTGCTCGTGTCTAACCCAATCAGAGCAGGGCAGCAAAAAAGAAGGCTCCAGCAGAAGGACCTCCAGCAGACTTAACTTCCCACCCGAATGGCGCATGCGTAGTCCGCCAGGTATGTTGGCCAATGTCGGCTCCGCCCAGATCTCCTCAGTTCAGGGGTGGCCACAGTTGGAGGCAGAGCTGGAGTATTGCCCTCTGGAACTGTAGGAATCTGCGCCATGGTGGTGGCTGGAACCTTTGTGGAATTGGAAGAGCCTGATTGACACGGTAAGGGTGCCGACGAAAACGGTTCAGATGTAGTCAGGTCATCGGGGGCCGGCGTAGCTAAAGAGATGTCAGGAGTCATCACGCCACCAGGGGTTGGCTGAATAGGTTCAGCATGTGAGTAGGCCTCAATTGCGACCCTCCGCCGGAGTTGGTTTATATGCCTCCGGCACACCCGTCCATCATTGAGCTGGACCCTATAAGAGTACGGTCCAGTTAGTTGTATGACACCTCCAGGTAACCATTTCACACTAGAGCCATAGTTTTGAGTATAGACAAGGTCCCTGTTGCAAACGTCTGGATTCTGGAGCTTGTGTCCTGGAGCGTGTCAGGGGCGTACGAGGGGTGCAGCTGGTCAAATGGTGTCCGGAGCCTCCGTCCCATGAGCATTTCAGCCGGGCTGGTTCTGGTGACCAGGCAGGGTGTCGTATGTTGTGCCAGTAGGTATTAGCTAAGTTTGTGATGCCAATCAGGGTGGGCCAGGCGGCTCAAAGCTTCCTTGGCCAATCTCATGGCCCGTTCTACCAAGCCATTCACGGCCGGGTGGTATGGGGCCGTGGTGACATGGCATATGCCCAACTTGGCCAGAAACCTCTGGAAGGGTGCCACGGTGAACTGGGGCCCATTATCTGTCATTAAAATGTCTGGCAACCCATGGGTTGAGAATAGCCCCTCTAGAATCCTGACTACGGCCTCTGTGGTAGTGGAATGCATCAGGGCTAGCTCCACCCACTTAGAGTAAGCATCCACTAAAACCAGGAAAGTGCCTCCTAGGAATGGGCAAGCGAGGTCCATGTGGCTCTGCGCCCAGGGGGTCCTAGGTGCTTCCCACTTATGGACAGGGGCTGCCAGAGCGGCTGGCCTGCAAAGTTGGCACGCAGTACACCCCGCCACCCAGCTTTCAATCTCGCTGTCCATCTGGGGCCACCACACATAGCTGCGGCCGAGGGCCTTCATGCGCGCGATGCCAGGGTGGGCCTCATGGAGGCAGGCTAGGACCTGGTGCCGCAGCATGTGGGGAACTACGACCCTCTTTCCCCAGAGGAGACAGCCCTTCTGGATGGACAGTTCCTGCTGGCTGTGGTGATAGGGCAAGAGGTCAGGCAGTACCAGACCCTTTGGCCACCCCCTGCGCACCCAGTCAAGTACGTGAGAGATGACAGGGTCAGAGTTGGACAAGTCCTGAATGTCCGAGGCAGATATCGGCGACTGCAGCTCATCCACCAATAGGACAGTGGCCGTTGGCACAGGGTCAAAGACTGGGCCTGGGAGCGGGCAGAAGCTAAGGGCACCTGCGTGCCCGATGGCCAAGCCCGGTTTATACTGGAGCTGGTAGGAATAGCCTGACAAAAGCTCTGCCCAATGGGACATGTGGGGGGATAGAATTTGCAGAGTCTGGCGGTCGCTGGCCAGCAAGCGTAGAAGAGGCTTGTGGTCCGTGATGACAGAAAAAAAAACAACCATAGAGGTAGTCGTGGAATCATCTGATTCCCGCTACGACTGCTAGCGCCTCCTGATCCAATTGGTTGTAGTTACGTTCAGGGGCAGATAACATGCGAGAATATATGCGATGGGGGCCTCTGTGCCATTGGGAAAAATATGGGTTAAAACAGCCCCACGCCATAAGGAGAAGCGTTGCAATTCAAGGACAGAGGAAGGCGCTCGTCATACTGAATGAGGACAGCACGAGACATCAGGGTGTCCCTGACAGTTTGGAATGAGGCAGTGGCAGCCTGTCCCCAATGCCAAGGAGCTTTGGAATCCAGGAGCCTATGCAGAGGCTCGGCTAGGGACACCTTATGGGGCAGGAACACCACATAAAAATTGAGGAGGCCTAAGAAGGCCTGCAACTCGGACTTGATGGTAGGGGCAGGGGCATCCTTAATGGCTGCTATTTTGGACAGGGTAGGATGAATTGCCCGCATGTCAATTAGAAACCCTAGGAATTCTACTTGGGGAACCCCTATCATGCATTTATCCCTCTTAAGCTTGAGCCCAGCATTGCGCAGGCCTGTCAGGACGGCCTGCAATTTGGAGAGGAGATTGGAGTGATTCGCAGCTGAGACAATAATGTCGTCAAAATACGGCACCACCCCAGGGATTCCTTGCAGCAACCTCTCCATTATGCTCTGGAATATCCCCGGAACGATGCAGACCCCAAATTGAAGGCGCGTACATTTAAACGCGCCACAATGCGTAACTATGGTTTGGGCCATCGCAGTCTTCTCATCAACTGGAAGCTGCTGATAGGCCTACGCCAGATCTAATTTGGCAAATACCTGGGCATGTCCAAGGAAATGAAGCAAGTGCTGGACCACGGGGACTGGATATGGATTTGCCTGTAGTGCCTTATTAAGGGTGCACTTAAAATCAGCACAAATCCTCACGGACCTGTCTTGCTTAAGGGGAATCACGATAGGGGTCTCCCAACTAGAATGATCTGCTGATACCAATATTCCCTAGGCTATAAGCTTATCTAATTCCCTATCAACCCGTGGCTGCAGCGCCAGTGGTACCCTTCGAGGTTTTAGGCGGATTGGTGTAACCTGGGGGTCCAAATTAAATGTGATAGGGCACCCAGTATATTTACCGAGGCGGTCATCAAAAACATATGCAAACTCACAGGCCAGCATGGCAGGCACATCAGGAATGGTCGAATGGACACTGGAAATGTTGAGATGCAGCACAGTGAACCAGTCTAGACCTAAAAGGCAGGGCAGGTCATTCTGCACTACGATTAATGGCAATTTGGTGGAGAATGACTGGTAAGACACCTGGAAGGTGTCATAGCCCACAGTAGGAATGGCCTTTCCCTGGTAATCTTTTAGGGCAACAGGGCACAGCTTGAGCCGTCAACTCGAGACATTGGGCAGCAGCCAGGAGAGTGTAGACCAAGCGATAAGGGACTTGGAGGACCCAGTATTGACCTCCATCTTAGAGGCAGCGCCTTCTAAGGAGAAGGTAATGTAGATCTTATTGACAGCTGCCACAGAAGCGGTGTGGTTCACAGCTATGTCAAGGGGCTCATCATAGTGGGACACCTCAAAACAATCGTCACGCCGGGCAGCCGGTCTTTTGCCTAGGCGGCGGTTTCTAACGGTCTCGGCCGGGGCCATATTCATGGGAAGGGTCGCCCTGCAAACCCTGGACAGGTGGCCTCTCTTGCCACAACGGTGGCATACGGTGATTTTAAAACGGCAATCAGGTCTAACGTGGTTGCCGCTGCACCCTAAACAACTGTCCTGAGGGCATTTAGCGATGGTAGATCCCCTCTTCCTCTGGGTTGACTTGAGGTGGCTAACAGCCCCTTCATCCTCAGAGATGCTGTCGTGGTCGGACCCTTCATGGTGGACAGACAGAGGCTTTCCGATGGGCGCGGCTCCTGGCTGTAAGCGTTGAATTTCCGTGGTGGACCGGTCTGACATGACCGCCGCCCTGGCTTTGTTGAGAGCCACCTTAAGATCTAACTCAGAACGGCCAGCAAACGCCGCTGAAGCTTCAAATCCTTGACTCTGCAGACTAGTTGGTCCAGCAGCATCTCGTCAAAATCGCGGAATTCATAATGCAGGGCAGCCGATCGCAAGGAGACCACATAATCATTAATAGACTCCTCTTCTTTCTGCGTTCGTTGCCAAAATGCGTGCCGCCACGCGATGTGCGAGGGAATTGGGGAGTAGTGATTCCTCAACTTCTCCAACAATGCATCCCAAGGCACGTCAAAGATTTGTTGAGGGGCCATTAGAGCCCTGGCAGTTCCAAAAATTTCACTGCCACACGAGCTGAGAAAGTAGCCCCTTTTCCGTGCACTAGAGAGGCCCATCAGGTTGTTCGCCTGCAGGAAACATTCAAATCTCTCCAGATAGATGTTCCATGTCTCTGACGCCGGCACGAAAGGGGCGAACGCTGGCAAGAAGGTTGGCATGGTCACTGCTACGCTGGAAGACTCCTTGAGGCGACATCTCATCTCTCGTGACAGAGGGTACCCTTGGGTGGGGTTGCCACAGCTCTACAATTGTAACATCAGCAGCCATTGCCTCAGAGCAATCCCATCCTCTTCACCAATATTCTATTTGTAGAACTCGGCAAGAACGAAAGAGGCTTGGCTATTGTAACACAATGCTTTATTGCTAACAATAAGAACTCTTGTAACAAGGCAACTCAGTGCCTGCGCGTATGCTGTTTGACAACTTGTTGCCGTCTGACAGCTGCTTAAATAGAGGCTGTCAGATTGGCGGAACCCAATAGAAATGCAGCATTTTCCCGCTAGCTGCCTGCTCACGTCTAACCCAATCAGAGCAGGGCAGCAACAAGGAAGGCTCCAGCGGAGGTCGTAATCGTGAGGACTTAACACACACTCTGTCAAGGACCTAGGAGTACTCCCTTCAAAAGATCTAAGCCCCAGAGCTCACTGTAACATCATTGCAAAAAAGGCAGTAAGAGCTGTCAATCTTATTTTACAAAGTTTTCTCTCTGGTAATGCTATATTTCAAACTAGGGCATATAAAACCAGTTGCTACTGGTTCCCCCTGGTTCTTGCGAACTGGTAGAGGAAATTTTGAGTAGTTTGGAGAACCGGTAAATATCACCTCTGCCAGGACCCGCCCCCGATCTATTCGCTGCCTCCCGAGTCTCAGCTGATCGGCTAGAAGGAAAAAATCAGGGCTCACTTGACAAAAAAGAGGGGGAAAAAACAACAAGGCACCGTAGGTTTAAATTGGGAAGCCAAGAAGCCTCCCAACTGATCGGCTAGAACCGATCTGCTCCTTGTGAACCGCTCGGTGGTGGTACATTGGCAATTGAGGCCAAGCTGCCTGAAAGCGGTTTCCGATGCTCTCGGTGGTGGCAGAGTGGCAAAAAACTGTTTAAACTCTTGCTGTGGCACTTCAAAGGGCCGCCCTACAGCTGATCAACGGTAAAAGGCAGTGTGGTGGTAGACCAATAAGCTCCAAAAACAAATAGGTAGATTCGTACGGCTCTGCAAGCAGTTAAAAGCTGGTCGACCAGTACCTCTGCTAAATCCTAAAGAATTGTTTGTCACATGACCATCAAACCATGCCCACGAAATAAGCCACGCCCACAGAGCCGGTAGTCAAACATTTTAGAGCCCACCCCTGTGCCAGACCTTTCCTTGAATACTGCTCACCTGCCTGTAACCCTCCCTGTATTGCAGAGATCAATACATTAGAGAGGATCCATTTTACTACAAGAGTCCTCAAATAAATAAAAATTCCCTATCCCACCAAGCTTGAAATTTTAGGCCTGGATAGCTTGGAATTACGTCGTCTACGTTCCGACCTATGCTTTGTTCATAAGATTATTTACCAAAACGTCCTACCTGTAAATGAGTCCTTTAATTTCGACCGTAACAGCACAACGGCTATCAAGAGATTCAAACTCAATGCAATTCGCTCTAATCTTGATTGTAGGAAATAGGACTTCTGCAATAGAGTAGCAAATGTCTGGAACACTCTACCTGATCTCTAACTCCCATACCTTTGACCTTCCACTGTCTACCGTGGACCTTCCGTGTTTCTTAAGAGGTCCCAAGGGGGTGTGCATAAGCGCATCTGCGTGCCTTCCGTCCCTGTCCTACTCTCCCCATTTATATGTACTCATTCGATGTGTCTATGGCTACGTTTTGCCTATTTATACCCTTTTATTTGTGCCAGTTTTTTTCATGTGTGCGTCTCTATGTCTATACTGTTACTTCTTTCCTTGTATTTGTTGATAAACAAACAAACAAACAAACAAACAAACAAGTCAATCAATCTTAGTTCCCTGGGATCGAATCATAGTTTCCGAGAAATGCAAAACCCTTGAAGGGCAAACCTGGATTAAAGTCTCACTGCTTCTTCAAATCCCTTGTTTTTAGGGGGAGGAAGCCAGGCTGTATCTCCCTCGTTTATCCTCCCAGCGGGATGGACTGCAAATCTCAGAATCCAGTGTCTAGGCTGGGAAGGATGGGCTTTGTGACTGGGGGCCATAGGAGGAAATACTGAAGTCTAGAGAGAGGGTGGGGGGAAGAGGAAAAGAGACAGAGAGAGAGAGAGAGAAAGAGAAAGAGAAAAAGGAGAAATAGAAAGAAAAGAGAGAAAAAAGAAGAGACAGAGAGAGAGAAGAGAGAGAAAAAAGAGAGAAAAAGAAGAGAGAGAGGAGACAGAGAGAAAGAGAAAGAGAGAGAAGAGAGAAAGAAAGAAAGAAAAGAGAGAGGAAAAGAAGAGAAAGGAGACAGAGAAAGAGAGACAGAGAGAAGGAGAAAGAGAGAAAGAAAGAGAGAGAGAGAAAGAAAACAGAGAGGGAGGGAGAGCGAGAGAAAAGAAGGCAAAGATGGAGAAAGAGAGAAAGAAAGAAAAGAGAGAGAGAGAGAGAGTTCTTATGGTGCTCTGACCCTCCCTCATTTAGGGATGATGGGCTTTGGAATTAGAGCTCCCCCCCCACTTGGGACCCCCTAGTAAGGAAGGCCCCTCCTCATCTGTCTTGTGAATGTCCAAAACCAGAGAAATGGGTTTCCTTCACACTCGTGGGAACCATCCTGCGTGATTTTCCCCATGACTCTTGGAAAAGGTGATAAAAGCCTCAACTTACGACTGTTCCTTTAGTGACCGATGTTGCGACGGGCCTAACAAAAAGGAACTGTTTTTCACGCTTACTCACAGGTTGTGTTCAAAATTCGGATGCTCTTTGTCATGGGCACAGATAAATAGAAAGAAACGGATGGATAAATAGACAGAGGGATAGATTGGATGGATGGATGGATGGATGGAGAAAAGAGGGATGGCTGGATATTAACTTATGTTATTAAAGTGATTTTAAAATCCAGATTTATTACTTCTATAAGTAATTCTATGAAGGAAACATACGTATAATATTCCTTTATTCGCCTATTTTCCTCCACAACACAACCACCCAATTTTTCACACAACCAAGTTAAGAAACCCTGATTTACTAAGTAAGCCACCATCAGCCAGGTTTGGCCACCCATTAAGCCAGCCTCCCGCAGCTCTGACTCCCCCCAGATGTTCAGCTTGCTAGTGCAAAGAATTCTGGGAATTGAGTTCCAGGCCCCTCTATACACACACATACACACACACACACACACAGGTGTGGCTTATTGTGGGTGTCTTTGCAACAAACCATGATTTACACTCCAAGAATGAAACCTGTGCCACAAGCTGCTGTCAGGGTTCCAAGTAAAAACCGAACTCCGAGGCTTGAAATTCCTCAAAGCCAACTTTTATTCAAGGCGTCATATTGGCACGGCTGGGAAAAGCGGGATCTGGGAGCTTCCGGGTTTTCCCCACCCAGAAGGAAGTCCCGGCCCCTCACCCACCTAATGCCCCCCACACGTCCAACCAGGCCCCGTCCAGAACAGAAGCTCTCTTCCCATTTGCTGCAGGGCCCCTTGGCCTTGGGTTACTAGGGAGAATTTTGTTTTGGCTACGTGTCTTCTTCACTCTACGCTATCCCCCCTCCCCCCTCCCCCCTCCCCACGGATGGCTTCTGCCAGGCCTGGAGCCTGAAGGCACAAAGGTAGGAAGATGGCTTCCAGGTCTCACAGCTTCCCACTTGACAATAAACCAGCTTTGTCCCTCATTATTAACTTGGTTTCCGCTCCATTCCCATTTGGTTTCCTGCTAGGAAAGGAGAAGACGGCTAATGCTCCTCACATCCATTGTGCAGTTACACAATTAATACTGGCTCTACCCAACCCTACTCTACCCATTCCTTCTTTACCCAACTCAATCCTTTACCCAACATAACTCAATCCAACCCTACTCAATCCAACTCAACTCTACTCAACTCTATTCTCTTCTATTCTATTTACCCAACTTAACCCAATCCTATTCCACTCAACCCAACCCTACTCAACTGAATCCTATTCTACCCAAACCTACTCTAACCATTCCTACTCTATCCAACTCAACCCTACCAATCCAACACTACTCAACCCAACCCAACCCTACCCATTCTTTCTTTACCCAACTCAATCCTAAGAAACTCTACCCCAGCATAACTCAATTCAACCCTACTCAATACAACCCAACCCTACTTGACTCAACTCAGTTCTCTTCTATTCTATCTACCCAACTTAACCCAATCCTATTCCACTCAACCCAACCCTACTCAACTCAATCCTACTCTACCCAACCCTACTCCAATCATTCCAACTCTATCCAACTCAACTCTACCAATCCAACACTACTCAACCCAACCCTAATCAGTAACAGTAACAGAGTTGGAAGGGCCCTTGGAGGTCATCTAGTCCAACCCCCTTGGTCACACAGAAGACCTATACCAGGGATTCGAACCGCCGACCTTTCGGATTCACAAGCTCAGCATCTTAGTCACCGAGCCACTTAGGGAGCCACAATTCAACCTTACTCAAAAAGAAACCTAACACCTCCTCAACTCAACCGTATTCAACTCAATTCTATTCAGCTTAACCCAACTTAAAGCTACTCAAGTCTAGTCTATCAAACCCAGACCTTCTCAACACACAGGGTCCTTCTTTAATCCAGCAAACCACAATGCCCCAGACTCCACCACCTGTCGTCCTCAGCTTGGAAAAAGCACCCCTGACCTGCCAGTTTAAAAGGAAGGTGCACCACAATCTCCCCTGCAAACCCCACATTCACCCTCCCCCTAAAATACTCCCTCCCAGAGGGTCCAGTTTTACCTTCTTTCGCATTCTTAAAGTAGCTGAGGATAGACCCCATTGTATCCACAATTCTCAGGCAGGTACCCCGAATTGTACCCCAGTGAATTGGCTTCCTTCAGACCAGAAAGCTCTTCAGAAACCTTCAGGCTGACCCTTCCAGCCCCTCCCCTTTTCTTAATGGGGGGAGGATTGAGGGGAAAGAGGGAGGGGTCAAAAGCTCTCTGTCCTGGTTCTTAAAGAGACTGTCTTTCTTGAAAATTAAGCCTGTGCCCAAACTCACCGGTGGGGTGGGATCCTACTAACTATGAGTAGCCCTGCTCACCCCAAAACCCTTGGGGAGAGGAAGGGGGCTGGACAGAGACAGAGGGATAGACTACCCCTCCATTGGCTAGCTTACAAGGCATGATAGATGGGCTACATTTCCAGAAATCAACCTCAATATTTCCTTTTTAATATTAAGATGATGGGACTCGGAGTAGATTTAAAAAACCACCTGCTTTCCATCAGAGTTAGATGGAACAAACCAGGATAGAGGGCAAGAAAGGATTCCCAAGGGGGAAGCGGGTGAGAAAACCTCCCCTTGCTGTTAAATTTTCATTAATGTTGCTTTCATAATATCTTGGTGTGATATGGACTTAAAGGGTGCTGGCTGGGGGATTCTGGGAGTTGTAATGCTTCCCTCTTAAAGCATCCTAGCTGGAGGATTCTGGGATTTCAATCCTCCCCTGGTGCAGCAAGGGGTTGGACTTGATGACCTCTGAGGTCCCCTTCAATTGTGTAACTCTATAAGGGTCTCTTGCTGGAGCAGGGGGTTGGACTAGATGACCTCCAAGTTGCCTTTCTCCTCTGTGATTCTGTAATTCTGTAAGAGTCTTGTGCTCCAGCAGTGGGTTTGGACTAGATGACCTCTGAGGTCCCTTCCAGTTCGGTAATTCTGATGCACAAAGTACGCATCCTGGTGCTCCTGTGTCACAAGAGGACAAAAGAATCCAGACCCATCAGAGACCCCAAAAAATACAGGCAGTCCTTGCCTTACTACTACAGCTGACCCCAAAATTTCTGTCGTTAAGCAAGACATTGGTTAAGTGAGTTTGGCCCCGTTTTGCGACCTATCCTGCCGCTGTCGTTACGAGAATCACAGCCACCTTCAGCTACTCGCCCGGTTGTTAGGTGAAAACGGCCTCCTGGTTTTGTCAGAAGGTCGCAAATGACCTTGGGACGTTGCCATAGTCGTAAATACGAGTCAGTGGCCAGGCCTCCTGGTTTCGATTGTGGGGAATGTTCGGCATTTTTTGACACCGTCATAACCCCAAACGGCCAAGAACCAAAATCGTGTGGGTCTAATTTGACTACGTCTAAGTCCCATTTTTGGGGATCGTCTTCACTTCCAGAACGGTCGTTAAACGGACCGTTGTAAGTCAAGGACTGACACTTGGCAGCTTCGAAGTGCCCTCCCCCCGCCAGCAAAGGACAGAGAGACGGAGTCCGGGTGCAGCAGGAGTGAATATACCGTTTATTAAGCGAGAGAGCATCCTTGGTGTAGAAGAATCAGGGAGTAAAGTCTTTGCATGTTCCTAACAGCTGTATCGGCTACGGGCAACTGGCCGTCTATACAGAAGTGGGGGGGGGGAAACTGAGGCAGGGCGTGGGTGCTCTGGGCTGGGCATCACCCCACAGATCACTACATGGTCAGCTCCTGGAAGACAGAAGGGGAAGAAGAGAAGTGTCAGATTTAGGAAGCGGGGACGGGTGGAGTTCTCGCAGACGTTCCGTGACCCAGATAGGCAACATCATCAGTGCTGAAAGGAAGGAGGAGGAAGAGGAAGAGAAAGAAGGACCATGGGATTCCTTCTGAGTTGGGAGGTTTTACTGCAAATGTCTCCTATTTGGGGTTTGGGGGGAGGAGGGGGAGGAGTGTGGGGTCTTTGTTGCTCTCTGAGCTGGGTGTGTTTTGTGCAGCTGTCTCATGACAAAGCTAGCGAACATCATCAGTGCTAGAAAGGAGTACTGAGATATGTGTGTGTGTGTGTGTGTTTCTTTCTTTTTCGTAGGTTTTATGTGTGTTTCTCTTTAACCAGGTTCTACCTACGTAAGCCAAAATTTTATGCAGCCCTGGTTCAGTGAAATCTCATTCACTAGATTCTGGGCTTTTTTATATATATAAACAGAACAGAACAGAACAGAACAGAACAGAACAGAACATATATATATATATACGAACAGAAACCCAACCCAGCTCCCTTCTAGCACTGATGATGTTACCTAGCTGGGTCAAGAAATGTCTGCAAGAAATACTCACCAAGCTCAGAAAGCACAGTCCTCCTCCTCCTCCTCCTCCCAAACTCCCTTCCCTTCTAGAACTGATGATGTTCCCTAGTTGGGACATGAAACGTCTGCAGGAAAATCACCCAGCTCAGAGAGCACCGAGAAACCCCCCCAAATCCTCCTCTTCCTCTTCTTCCTCCCCTCCTGTTCCTCCTCCTCCACACAAACTCCAACCCTTTTAGCACTGATGGTCTTCCCTGGATATATTGTATGATACATAACAGTATAAAATATAATAAATATACTATACTAGAATAATACAATATAATATAATATCTAATATTTTAATGTAATGTAATCCATTCTATTCATTTCTATCATTTCTATAGATAGTGGTCGACGTACAACCACAATTGACCCCCCGAATTCTTGTCTCTAAGCGAGACGTTTGTTAAGTGAGTTTTGTCCCATTTTACGACCTTCCTTGACAGACTTGTTAAGTGCAGCCGTTAAGTTAGTCACATGGTTATTAAGCGAATCCGGCGTCCGCCTTCACTTTGCTGGTTAGAAGGTCGCAAAAGGAGGATCACGTGACCCCCTCCCCCCAGGATGCTGCAACCGTCATAAATACGAGTCAGTTGCCAAGCGTCCGAGTTTTGAGTCTGGGTCGGTTGTGAGTGGGGAAAACAGTCCTAAGTCGCTTTCTTCCATGCCATTTAAAATTGGAACGGTCACTAACTGAACCGTCATAAGTTGAGGACTGCCCGTATAAGACTCCCTAGGGATATACTCTGGGAACCGCTGGGCCAGAGCCTTGTAAATTCTCTCCCTCTCAACCAAACTCTCAAAACTTGGGGCTCTCTCCCTCCTCTGGAATGCAGCCCCTCCCTCCCTCCTTCCTTTCCTGCCGGGAATCCAGGCTACCTTCCGCCACAGCAGAGGAGGGACGGATGCTGCCCTCAAGCACTCACCATAATGGCGTTGACGATGTCGTTGTTGTTGTGCCGGAGGGCTCGGACGGCTTTGGGGCGGGAGACATTGGCCTGAGCCATGACCAATTCGATATCTCTCACCTCCAGACCCGTTTCGTCCACCTGGGAAGGGAGGGAAGGAGGGAGGGAGGAAATACAGAAATAAATGTAGGCAGGAAAGAAAGGAAGAAGGAAGGAAGGAAGGAAGGAAGGAAGGAAGGAAGGAAGGAAGAACATGGAGATGGCTTAAGAAGCTACCAAGAGATTGTCCCTCAAGAGGTTGGAATGGACTTGTGGCCTCAGAACATCAGCATGAAGGACCCCCAAACTCAGATGAGGGATGGTATGAAGTCTCCTACCTTGCACAGAAGGTTGGACTAGATGTCCCTCCAAGCCATAGGAGTTTTGGATCCTATGTAGAGTAGTCCCTAAACATCTGAGAGATACCTGATCATGGTTATCTAGAGGTTGGAAGTCTTCTGACTTGGTCAGAAGACTCATTGAAGTCTCCCATCTTGGGCAGAAGGATGGACTAGATGTCCGCCTTGCTTCCTTCCAGCCCTAGTAATTGTGGGTCCTTCTATGTAGAGTAGTCCCTATGTATCTGAGAGACATCTGACCACAGCATCTAGGTTGGAGGTGCCACCAATATTGGCGCCATCCAATGTGGACAATTCTTGTAGTCCTAGAGATGGAGAAGACCAGAGAAGAATCCCCATTCTCGGTCCAAGCAAGATATTCCAGGCAAAAATTGAGCTCCGCGGGTTAATAGCCTGGCTCCCGAGATGTCTACCCCCCTTGGACCTCCTAAGTGCACATCCTAGGAGGACATTATGAAGGTTCTCATTCCTCTTGGGCTTTCCTCCTTTCCACCCGCACCTCCATCTCAAGTCTGAAGAAGGTTGACATCTGGGTCTCCTTACCTCCTCCTCTTCCTCGCTCTCCTCCTTGATGGTGAGGGCTGGAGCTGCTTCGGTGATCAAGGGCGAGTGCTCCACAGGAACTTTGAACTTCTCTGCTGCTGCTTTGTGGACTTGTTGGGAGAGGTCTTCGATCTGCAGAACAAAGCAACGGAAGGCCTTTAGATCTTCCTCCATTCTGGAGGAGAAAGAGACCTGGCTTTGGCCCGTCTTCAGAAGAAGACAACTACAAGACATTCTCCAGCGAGTCCCAGATGGTTCTACCAAGAGGCCCGGTCCTTCAACCAGGAATTTGAGAGGACCATTTCCTTAAACCTCCATTTCCAATCTGAATTCTCCCACTGAGGTGAGAAGAAGAGAATCTCTTGGTCTCTCCAGTCAAGAAAGGCAGACGTCAATCTATCACAACACAGGAAGTCCTCAACATACAACCATTAGAGACCAAAACTAGAAGAGCGATAAAAAGGTGACCTACGACAACATTTTTCCACGCTTATGACCATCGTGGCACTTCCATAATCCAAATTCAGACAACTAGGCAACAGACTCTTGTTTGTGACGGTCGCGTTGGTCCCTGGGGTTTGCATGATCCCCCATTGGAGACCTTTCGGACCAGCAGAGTCAATGGGGAAGCCAGATTCTTGCGAATATACAGTAACAATAAACTTTGGTTCACAGCTAACCTTAAGCAGCTACGTCGTTCCAGAGAGGAAGCCTACAGAAAAGGTGATAGAATGCTGTACAATCAGGCCAGAAACACATTAACGAGGGAGATCAGAGTATCAAAAAGAAGCTACTCTGAAAAGCTAAAGAATCAGTTCTCAACAAACGAACCAGCAAACATGTGAAAAATTCTTAAAAATATCAGCGGTTACGGCAAACCTCCTACCCAAGCTGAAGGAAATCAACAACTGGCAGGTGACTTGAACGTGCAGGTTTACTACAGCCACCTGTCTCCACAACCCCCATCTCAGATGGGAAATATATATCTATATTTCTCCTTCCCTTTCTCCCTTCCTTTTTTTCTTTCCTTACCATTCCCTTCCCCCCTTTCTCAGACACACCAACAACAGCCAAGCCTCCTACAACCAACCCCATCCCATGGACTTTAGGAGAAACCCTCCCATACTTCCACCTCTTACAATACTAGACAACACAGTATCAACAGTAGAGACCTTCAAATTTCTAGGTTCTACCATATCTCAAGACCTAAAATGGACAGCTAACATCAAAAACGTCATCAAAAAAAGCACAACAAAGAATGTTCTTTCTGCATCAACTCAGGAAGCTCAAACGGCCCAAGGAGCTGCTGATCCAGTTCTACAGAGGAATGACTGAGTCTGTCTTCTGCACCTCTATAACTGTCTGGTTTGGTTCTGCAACCCAACAAGACAGACGCAGACATCAGAGGATCATTAGAACTGCAGGAAAAACAATGGCTACCAACCTGCCTTCCATGGAGGGCCTGTATACTGCAGGAGTCAAAAAGAGGGCTGTGAAAATAACTACAGACCCCTCACATCCTGGACATAAACTGTTTCAACTCCTACCCTCAAAATGACACTATAGAGCACTGCGCACCAGAACAACTAGACACAAGGACAGGTTTTCCCCCCGAACGCCATCACTCTGCTAAACAAATAATTCCCTCAATACTGTCAAACTATTCACTAAGTCTGCACTACTATTAATCTTCTCATTGTTCCCATCACCCATCTCCTCCCGCTTGTGACTGCATGACTGTAACTTATTGCTTATATCCTTGCGATTTATATTGATATTGTTTCCTAGTATGATTTGATTGCTTATTTGTACCCTATGACTATCGTTAACTGTTGTATCTTATGATTCTTGAGGGATGTATCTTTTCTTTTATGTATGCTGAAGAGCCTATGCTCCAAAGATAAATTCCTTGTGTGTCCAATCACACTTGGCCAATAAATAATTCTATCTATATTTCTCCTTCCCTTTCTCCCTTCCTTTTTTTCCTTCCTTACCATTCCCTTCCCCCCTTTCCCTTATTCCCTTTCTTCCTTCCCTCCCTCTCTCATCCGATCTCTCCTTCCTTCATCCATTCCTTTCTCCTTCCTTCCTTCTTTCTCCTATCTCTCCTTCCTTCCCTCCCTCTCCCTCCTATCTCTTCCCTCTTCCTTCTTTCGTTCCTTCCTCCTCCCCTTTTTCCTTCCTTCTCTCCTCTCTCTCCTTCCTTCTACCTTTTCTCGTTCCTCCTTCCTTCCTTCCACCCATCCACCTATCTCTCCTTCCTTCCTCCCTCCCTCCCTCCCTCTTCAGTCACCAAAAGATTTCCCCCATCTCCCAGGATCCCAGTTCCCCCCAGTTCCTCTTCCCTCTTTCCAGATCACCTTGGCTTCTCCAAAGACGATGTAGATGTCAGAAGCTGGACTTTTGAAGACATCCGGCTTGGTGATGACAAACAAGATATTCTTGGATTTACGGATGGTTATCCTGGTCACGCCATGGATCTGCCGCAGACCTAGCTTGGACATGGCCTGGGGGCAAAGAAGACCACACACAGCCCATCAGCACCATGTTGATGGGCTCACAACCACAAAGAGAGGAACTCACAATACCCTCAAAAGCCACAGAAGAAAGGTAAGGAGGCCTCTTGTAAGTCAACCAAAGAGCTGGTTGAAGAACAAGGAGGGACCTTCTCCCACCCAAAGCTACAGTTGAGGTCCTGTATGTCTGTAGACCAACCCCTTGCTTCCACAGAAGGCCATCTTGAGGTACGGTCTTCTTTAAGACATGGTGGACCATGAACTCTGGAAAGTTCTGGAGACCACAAGATGTTTCTGGTATGAACCATGCAGAAGTCTTCTATTGATCTCTTGAGAGAACTTAATTTCTCTAGGGTGGTGAGAGATCTCAATCCAGAACCAAAGAAAGGGCAAGAGAGATATTTATACCCCAAAAACTGGAGTTGTTCCAAGGTACTTTGTGGTGCCTGGCAATATGTTGGCAGATGCCTACTACAATGAGTGGAAGACTTTCACCTTGCCAACCCTTTGAGGTAGACCAAATCAGGAAACTAGCGAACTCTAGATAAACACTCTTAATAAAAGTGGTGAGTTCTAGTGTCAGGCATGAAAGAGAATTGCATGGCTTTGAGCCAATCAACAGGAGACGGTGAATTATAGTTCCACCTTAAGTATGGTTGGACGTTGGTTGATTTTGATTCTATCACCAGGAGACCGTGTGTTCTAGTCCTATGAAAACCAGCTGGGTGACATTGAGCCCATCGTGAGGAGATGGTGAGTTCTAGTTCCTTGTTAAGCAAGAAATCTAGCTGGGTGATTTTGAGCCAGTCCCTCTCTGAAAGCCCAACCTACCTTGCAGGATTGTTGTTTTGGAGAAAATAGGAGGAGGGATGCATGCTGGATATGTTCACCGCCTTGAGTGATTTGTGAGAAAGGAAGGAAGGAGGGAGGGGGGAAGGATGGAGGGAGGAAAGAGATGAATGGGGAAGGGTAGATGGAAAAGAAGGAAGGAGAGAAGGAAGTAAGAAAGGGAGGGCGGGAAGGAAGGATGGGAGGGAAGGAGGGAAAGAGGGAAGGAAAGGAGGAAGAAGGGAGGGAGGGAGGAAAGAAAGAAAGAGGGAGGGAGGAGGAGAGGGGAGGGAGGGAGGGAATTACCTTTCGAGCTTTCTTCTCACTCTGGCTTAATTCTGGTTTCCTAATGGACTCTTCGTCAGTCCCCAGGAAATGCGTCTGCAAAAAAATAAATCCCTTTACTCATCCCTTACTACTAAGAGGATCCCTTTGGGTGAAAAAGAGTTTTTATGCTCTCCCTAGAGCGGCCCATCAACTTCTCTTTACCTTCCCAGAAAGGCACTTAGCTGGCCTCGATTAACGTCTGAGATTGTTTTTGAAAAGGTTTTTTGTTTATTTTATTGTGCATCTTCCCATCAAGCCTCCCGTCTTCGCAATTGTGGGTCGGGTTGACGTTGAGCCAACCACCAGGTGACAGCGAGTTCTAGTCCCGCAAGCTGAGGGACTTTGAGCCTCTCTCTCTCAGCCCTGCCCACCTCAAGCGCGACTGACTAGGGAATTCTGGGAATTGAAGTCCACCCATTTTGGTCTGCGAGGGCCACACCTGCACCGAGTGAGCTGTCCATGGTACTGGAACGTTTGGCTCTTCCAATTCCGGTAGCGATCCTTCGTTGCTTTCGGAATCGTTGGAAGTTCCTGCAAAAAGATATTTTAGGGTATTCTAACCGAGGTCTCCTTTACCAACTGCTGTAAACTGCTGTATTTAAGCCATTGTTGCAATCGTTAAGTGACTGTTGTTGTCATTAAGCCATTGCTGTGGTCATTTAGCAAACAGAGCAGTTGTTAAGTGAATCCTCTAGTTGATATGAGGCGGGATTGACTGAAAACGTCAATTTCAGCAAAAACATTGTAAATCAGGGCTTAATGACCAGGGAAAGCTGCAAACGGTCATAAAAGCAGACCAGCCACTGACTGTCCAAAATGGGGTCATGTGACCACAGAGACTTTAAGAGATTTGGAGGTTTGGAACCAGGTCCCATTGTAACTTTGAATGGTCACTAAGTGAGCAGTCATACTTCGAGGACTCCCTGTACACCTTTGATGTACACAGCTCTAACATTTATCCCCAATGTTACAGCTATACCACAATCACGTCCATTTCTCTTGCTAGCTGAGAGAGTTGTTAAGTGAATTTGGTCCCATTTTACAACCTTCCCTGCCACTCTTGTTAAGAGAACCATTGCAGTTGTTCAGTGAGTAACACCATCGTTAAGGAAATCCAGTTTCGGCATGGTCGGACGGTTGCAAAAGGGGGGTTATGTGACCTGCGGGACGCTGCGACCATCATAAATACAAGCCAATTTCGATCATGTGACCACAGGGTGTTGAGTATGAGAATCGGTCCCAAAGTCCCTTCAGTTACTAAACAAACAGTCATAAGTCGAGAACTATCCGTAATTGTTGAATGGGAAGAAAACGGGAAATCTTACCTTCCGCAGGAGATTTGTGGGTAACACTCCAGTTCTGCAATTTGGCTCCTTCCTCCCCATCTCGGTGGAACAGAGGAGATTCTTGGGGCAACGGTGTCGAGGCATCGAGAAGGGCCCCATTGTCTTCTGCAAGGATGTTCTCTGGGGTGTGGCTCAGCATCAGGAGAGACTGAGAGTCGGGTTTTGCCTTGGAAAATGCCACCATAGCACATTCCTTGTTGTTGATCTGGTCAAGAGATGATGCTCCCTCCACTTTGACTTCTGACTCCAGACAGACAGAGAGATTGTCCTGGGTTGTCTCAGAATCTGCTCGGATGACTTCAGGTTGTTTTAAAAGAGCCCCCTTCGATTCAAGGAGTGATGCAAAGGG